>BHFT01007834.1:620-49076 GCA_004320025.1 Laticauda laticaudata | reverse complement strand
GAAAGTGGCGCGCCTCCGGCTGTTTCTCCCCAGCAGACACGTCCCCGGCGAAGCGCCACGGAGACGTCCGTTCCGACGACTAAGCGGAGCCGCGCCCAGCGCGTTGCGTTTTATACTCCCGGTGATCTCAGCGCCTGGGCCGCCTCCGCCCCCTCGGCGAGCCGCATCCGGCCTAGTAACTGCGCGCCACCGGCCGCCCTTCCCGAAAGGGGGAAGGGCAGGCGGAAATGTCAGGGCGGGAGAAGAAAACGAACAAATGGGGGTGTCGCCAGGAGGAGACGAGGATAGCGGACGGCGGGCTTCCTTCTGCTCAGCGAAGAACTGGAAGTTGGGCCCCACGCTGAAGTGGCGTCGAGCAGAGCTCAGGGAAAAAATGACCAGCTGGTTGTGTCAGCGGAGCGGGGGCTTCAGAATAAACGTGTCCGTCTCCTTGGGAATGCAGGTCCCTTGATGAATCCCGAATGAGATGTGGAGCGCAAGATTTTCGCTGGGGAAACAGGGCGGTTGTCGAACTCTTACCGATTTCAGACATCACCTGCAAGGTGAACAATTTGAGAAGGCCGCGTGCTCCCTCCCACTCGTTGGGGAAATAGTTCAATAAGATTTGTTTCCGTGCACGTTTGAAGGCTGGGAAAGGATTCTTTCTGCACACTTGGGTTAGATTCAGCGATTGGCAACTGCACCTCAGCTAAGGTGCAGCTGAGGCAGAGCAGCAAATAATCGTGTTCAACAGAGCCCCAACACAGTGGATTTTGATACAACGAAGTCCATAACATGGATTGTCTTGATTTTAACTTAGCTGTTGTGAAAATGCATTTTCAGTGAAGAATGGGTTAGGAAGATCTGCGAACAGATGTTCTTACTGATTAAGTCGGGCCTGATTCCAACCTATTTCAAATAAGTGGCATAAAACTTGTAACTATTCAGAAGCTCATGATGCAAACAAGTTATCAATGAGGGTCACACATTAAGTTATACATGAAAACTATTAAGACTATTAATTAGACTATTAAGACTAAAAACTATCCAGATCTGACCTGCAAAAATCCAGTTGCCCAGTAGATGTCAGGGATGATACCAAAAAAAATTTAACTCATTTCCGTTTCATGTTTTTTCTCCCCTAGCCCAAAGATATCCAAACAGGTTATACCAGTATAGCTAGTATGGTTTGTTAGTACAATTCTGGCTATACCTTTAAAATAATATATGTTGGTACCTCAGCAGAATCTATAGGGTACAGCAAAAGGCAAACTTTTGACTTATTGAGTTTTAATTTACAGAGGTGTTACATCAAATACAGAAGCTTTGCACAATGGTTGCATGTTGGTACTTGCTATCTTCATATTTCACATACTGATTAAGCCTCCAGGCTGTAGCCATGACAGATGTTGAATAGGAAGGATATTCAGTTTTTGTACTATCAGCAAAATTAAAGGATACTAGAAAAAATCTAATTTCAAGACCAAAGCAATGCAAATACAGTACTTAGAAAAATCTAAAGTTTGTATCTCCATGTAAAAGTATATAAATACAGAAACCAGTGCAAGAAATGTTAGGTTTGCCCTTAAGATATAGTTATTTTGAACTCCAGAACTTGTTCTACCTGGATCATAACAATTGTTTTGCTAATTATAAGGAAAGATTAGCTCTGCTCTTTTCTCTACCAAGATTTATAAGATATACATATTTCTACAAATTCAAGATTATTTTGCTCTTCTGGACACTAATGTGTCAAAATTTGAGTGTTTCTGTTTGCAGTCTAGCATCTTGCAGGCTTCAAACCGTTTCAAAGGTTTCAAAAAAGATTTGAAATAAGAGAAAGATGTTGCCCTTGAGGTTATCAATGTGTTGTTGTTTTTTTGCTCTAGATGCCCAGTCAGGAAAAAGACAGGATTTGGGGCTCCTTCGCTTCCCCCAAAGCAGCACTTGAAAGAAATGGGTTCCTTTTTCCTGAGTTGCATGCTGATTCCAGTTGCTTCTCCCTCCAGCTGCTCTGGTCACCCAGAGTTTTGAAATCCTGTTGTCATCAACCAAACCTGATTTTGGAGTAAATTCCCTTGCAGGGTTTATTCAGTCTGGCAGTTCTGGTCAAAATGGTCCAGCATTCTGTAATTTCCAGAGCAGCCGAAGGGAGGCCTATCAACGGGACTTCGCCTCAATTTGCATACTTATATTCTCTCCCATTCACCTGCATTTATGGCTGCCTGCTTCTTAACCGCTGTGTTTTACTACAGGGGGTGGTGGTGCTTTGGAGAGAATATTCCCATATCCACGCAAATCTTTTTTACTGGTCGGGAAAACCCATTGTCTTTTAACCAGCCTCCCCAATCAGCACAGCGGAAGGCACCCTCGCCCCGAGCTCCCTCTTCATCCTACAGCCATATCCCAGAGCTGGGCTCCTCCCTCTATTTAGGTTAACCTGCCCTCTCGCCTCCATGGTTACTACATGTATTGGTTGGAGCCGACGACAAGGCAGCGGAGGAGCGAGGCTAGCGTTCACCGGCGTTTCCGAAGCGCTGACGTTTGTCGCCGCCTTGCTTCCTATGTCCATAAATGGTATACGCGGCGAAAGGCCCCGTGAGCTTCCGGGCTTCACCGAGGAGCCATTTGCCTTGTCAGCCATCCGTCGAGTATAACGGGCTGCGGGGTAATGCAATCTTATGCTTAGGTGGCGTTAATGAATTATATATACTCGCGTCGCGTAATCTCCGTTTATAAGCAGTTTCTCGATGTAAATGCAAGTATGGATATAGTAGAAACCTAAGCCGTTTTTTTTTCCTCTCTTTTAGTCTTCCAAATAACTGCCGCTTTTCCAATGCTGTCATATATATATATATATATTATTTTTAAATTATATATTAATTATATTATTTTATATATATATTATATATATTATAATATATTATATAATATTTATATTATATATTATATTATATATATATATATATATATAATATATATATATATATATATATATATATATATTATATTTATATAATATATTATATCTCCTGAATTCTGCCACTTTCAGACCGACATTTTACACCCGCGTCGCGTAATCTCCGTTTATATAGCAGTTTCTCGATGTAAATGCAAGTATGGATATGTACAAATACCATCAGCACCTAACGTTTTTTTCTCTTTTTTAGTCTTCCAAAAATAACTGCCGCCTTTTTCAATGCTGTCATTTCATCTGATCATATATTCGGGTGTGGCCGTGAATAATCTTATCACAAAACTCGCACGCGGTCTAATTTATTATTTCCTGTTTCAACCGAGGCTAGGTACACCAGGAAGTATTTTACACCGAAACGTACATGCTACAGTTTGCACGCAATGTCACAATTTTGGTCTTGATCCAGAAACGTGAGGTCAATATAAAATTTGGCTGGCGTAACCCCGTTGCAAGCTTTTTAAGTTATTTAAGCTTATACACGCATATGTCTACTAGAGCGACTCTGGACGGTTTCCAAATGATAAAAAGCACGAAAAATTGGATGAAGATAAAAGAGATCTGTGGACGCGACACGTCCTGTAGAAATCATTATGGCCGCGGATGAACTACTCCGGGTTTTCAGACGTGTAATTGGATTTTTATTAACTACCAGCAATGTTTTATTCTGGGATCATGGGCTTGCCCAACATGCTGGGGGGAAATGAGCAAGAAAATGTTTAAATTGTCAACGTCTGAAATATATAGCATTCAATGAAGGTCAGATAAAACAAATCTGGAACAAATCATTAGACACCCAACAGATTTGGGCTTTAAGAGCTTTTTTGGCACCTATGTAAGAAATAATTATTTCTGGTTTTAACCAGACCGGTTTCTCGTCTGGCAAGGCTCCTGCCTGTGCCTCCTTATTGCGTCATCTCCAAATTGCCCACGAAGTCTTTCTCCTTCTCCCCTCCCTCGTGGGTCCTTCAGGACTCGAGCTTTCGCCACGCCAATTATATTTCGAGTAGACGGTGGTAACGTTTAAAAATAGCGCAGTCTCCGTGTCCTTTACGCTCCTTTATCCTGTCGTTAAATATCGTCTCGTTTCTTCTTTGCGCAATAATGACCCAAGATCGAGATCCTCTCAAAAGGTTTCAGTGAAACTTAATAACGAAAACTACGCGGTCCGCTCTGAAGCCGCTCCAGTCATTTTGCCGGGCGACGAAGAGGCATCCGAAAAGCGTTGCGAATTGGGGTGGAAACCCTGAAAAAGCCAAGCTCGCAAACGAGAGGCGGCATAAAAGAAATTGATTGTGTGAGCAAAGCCGCGAAGACTCAGGCGAGTCTTCTTCTTTAGGAAATGTGGGAACGGAAGAAAGGAAAGCAGAAACACTTCCTCCCCTCAAAAATAAAAATAAAAAACCTGCACGAAGCTAGGAAATTCCAGGGGAGATTTTCTTCTTTTTTTTTCCCAACCCGCCTACTAACCTCTTCTTCCTATTTTGGCTCCTCGAGAGAAAGGCGGGTCCCCTTTCCGTATTAAAAGAAAAAGAAGAAAAGCCCAAGGGAAACATAGGATTGTGAAAGAGGAGACCGTAATAAACATGGCTCCTTGGTGGCTTAAGTTCAGTGAGGGGGGGGGGGGGAAAGACAAGGAAACATTTCCTCCATCGATGTTTGTGCTTTCAGAGCCCATACACGTTTCTATTGCTCGTCTGGACTTCTTGAAGGCGACTTGAAGGGTCAGGGATGTCTCTGGACGACCCGTTCTTCGTGGTGAAAGGGTGAGTGGCAGGCCCCGGTGGGGAGGGTACTTTGAAACAAACAGCCTTCCCTCTGGAAAAAAATTTAAAAAAAAAAAAAAAGCCACGAAAAGAGCCGGTGGAAACCAGCGGGTGTGGAGAGCGTGAAAAGGTCGGGTCATCGAGAAGATCTGGTCGGGTCATGCGAGAATCAAAAGGCAGAAAGCCAGTTGAGAAATTTTCCCCACCTTTGATGGGAAATCCCGTTCAAAGAGTTAAAACAAGCCCCGGAACGACATCTTCGAAAGGACCTTCCCCATGAATGAATGGAAGGAGGCCGCTGCGTGCGGGGCTGGAGGCTTGAAAAAGAAACCCAACTTGGAGAAATTACGGCCCTCGCGGGCTGTTCCGAAATGCTACCGGATTTAGGAAGTAGAAGGAAACAAAAATGTTGGTGGACGAAGCCCGAGCCCCGTTTCTCTCATGCAGAAGCGCGTCTTGGGCCACAGATCGGTCGAGTATGAATTTTTTTGCACAAGGACGAAATAGGCAACGAGGAGAGTTCCTTCGTGCAAATCGGAGAAATTGCGTGATTTTGCTCTTCGCTACTTCAGATCGTAGCAGCCCTTTGGAGTTAGTTATGCTGCAGATATGCTTCGGTCTGTCTTTTAATTTATGAGTAGAGCCGTCTGAACGCACGTGGTCAGAATCAAGCCATGAATATGCTCGGTTCGTTTCGTGTCACGGGTCTGCCAAAGGCGGGAATTGGCTCTGGAGTGCCGCGATGCGGGAATGCGATTTGGTTCTGTTTTCTCTCACGCCCAAATGGGATGGGGAAGAACCCCGTGGTGGTTTATTGCCCTCCCTTTCGATGTAGGGATGGCTCACTACTACAGCTCTCCGTTTATGTCATTCAGCTAGATCGTTTTCATTTATGACCATGTTTTTCTTAGGGGAGAGTGGTTTCATGGACCTCCAGGCAAAGAAGCAGCACCTTCTCGTGCAACTGCTTTGACCTCTTACAAGTATCAAGTGATCCAAATAAATTGGATGCTGACATACGCTGCTGTTTCTTTGGCGTTCTCATGTACTTTTTCTGCTCGAAGAAACTTGCTTTTGCTGAATGGCTGCCTTGCTTCAGAGCTGTAGCGGTTATCTCAAAGGAGTAAAATCGGTCTTGGGTGACTTGCCATCAGACTGTAAAGAACTGCGTTAGTGATTCATTTTTGCCTGCATAAGACCTGTCAATCAAGTCCAAGAGTTCATTTTCTAGACTTGTTACCAGCAGTGCAAAACCAAAGGCATTGTAACGTACCCTGTCAGGTCGGTCACCTTAAGAGGGGTGCCACAGACAGCTTCTTCTCCTGCTCCCCGGTGCCTTGTGTTGCTTCCTCCATCCCTTACAGCTGCTATCTTTCTTTTGACTCTGCAGAGAAGTTCAGAAAGCAGTGAATACAGCCCAGGGGCTTTATCAACGTTGGGGCCAGCTGCTCCAGGAGACCCAAATTGTGAACAAGGAGGAGCTGAACTGGACTACAAATGAATTACGCAACACCTTGCGCAGCATTGAGTGGGACTTGGAGGATTTGGAAGAAACCATTTATATCCTTTTGAGGATGAGGCTGAAATTAGGTTGAGATACCACTGTCAATGATGCTATTATACCCTTAAAAAAGTTAAAAAAAACACAAAACTTCCTGCATGTTTGTAAGACAGCCCTAGCAGCATTTTGCTCCTACACTGCTGCTGTAAATCTGTTTCCTCAACCTGGTAGGGGAACAAGCAAGAGAGGCTGAATTTCTGGTGGCTGAATATCACAATAAGACCCAGGTATTGGAATCAGCCCAGTCTAGTTTTTAAACTTACAAACTCTAAATCCTTTACACTTAACCATAATCACGCATTGTGGAATCAAACCCACACAAGTTTACCATTGCGCCGCCTGAGGTTGCAGCACGACGTTCTTTTGTCACAGAGATGCGGGAGTCAGTCAAGGTGAGGCTTCCTGAAGCATATACCCAATTGTGCATCAGGAGATGGCAGGATGGTGATGAATACAAATTTTGTAACTATTGCTATTGAAAAGCCACTTTGGATGTAAATTCTTAGTTTTTGATCAATTCTGAGCAAACCTTATAAAATTCTTTTTCTATCAAATGGAAAAATGGCAAAGTCCAACATTTTTAGATATTATCATGACCCTTGGCAGCCTTTTGCTTCTTTATAGATTTGGTAAGGTCAAAATTACGGTATGTATCTTGTCATCGCATATGTGATGCAAGTATGTGATTTGCACAAGATTACAATTGATATTGTAAATATGTGAGTTTATGTCACATGTGCAATGGCCTTATTGCATATGTCATTGTTTTCCACCACTGACCCTTTCCCCCTCTATAGATAACCATGAATTGAGAGTATATCATTTTGGCTTTTATTTCTGCATATTCAGATGACTCCTATAGCAAGTATTGGGATCTCTCTTCCATTTATCTTTGTGTCCTACACATAGTCCTTGATTTACAACTTGGGAACAGATTGATGTTCTAACAGACCTACCTACCTGTCCTGGTAGATATTTACGTCCTGGATTTGAAGTTTAGAACCCCCTCACAACCACATGACTGCATTTTTGCTGCTTGGCAACCAGACCACATTTGAAGCCATTTGCCACTTCTTGTACACATGTGATCACATTCTGACAAAGTTTTTTGCCGAAAACTGGCAATTATTTCCAGTGTTCGGCATAACCGCATCTATAGCACTTAACTGTGGTAATTTCCTTAACTGCTGCAAAAAGGATTGTAAAATTAGGTCATCCATGTGACTGACTCATTTTACAACCATCATGAGTTACAATGGGCAGGTTCCATCACAATAATAATTTGAGGACTACCTTTGGTTAAATACTGTTTCCCCCAAAATACAACTTATCCTGAAAGTAAGCCCTTGCTTGATTTTTACCCGTATGCCCAATATAAGCCCTACCCCCAAAATAAGCCCTAATTAAGATCCCGCCCACTCCAGAGTGCACAGGTAAACATTAAGCTAGGATGGGGATGAGGTGGTGGTAGAGCTGCTCTATTACTTACCTATGGACAGTTGTAGCCAGGCCTCGCTCACCCTGACATCTGTCTTGCTGGACCATTTTTTCTGCAACTGGGAAGTCCGCCAAGGTTTTCCTGAAGGCCTCTGTAGCTGATAACAAAGCTCCAAATCAATTCAGAGCTCTTGTTATCTGCTGTAGAGGCCTTCAGGAAAGCCTTTCCAGCTGCAGAAAAAGTTCCTGAAGGCCTCTGACAGTGAAAAGGAGGCCGGGAGGGATGTGCACAAATGAGGTTAAGTCAGTGGGTGACATCCCCCCAAAATCAGATCTGGTGCCTTTTTTAGTGGCAAAAAAATATGACAGGGTCTCATTTTGGGGGAAACATGGTAGGGATATATGTACCTGGAGCTCTGTGGAAGGAAAAAAAAACATGTCTTTCTGCTAATACACTCTCAGTGACACTGTTTTTATTGTTTTTTTGTTTTCTGTAGGAAATGCAGGATCACATGTCTGACCCAGTGGCCCAGTCCTTTGTGGAGAGGAACAATAGAGAGGTAGAGTCTTCTGCTCCCTCCACTTTAACATGTTGCTTGGAATTACTTTAGGAAAAAGGCATAATGTGACAGAGGCTATTGTATCCTCTTTGCTTGCCCAACCTTCTGCCACAAGGGATTTTCTTACCCAAAGATCTCCGGGCAGGTTTTTGCTTGGCTAAATTCTCTGGTTTCTTCTTAACTCTTTCCCTTCAGCATAACTTATGCATTCTTTCTCTAGAAACATGGCACCATTTAATCAGGGCTTTGACCTATCGCATTAGTTTCCCATATTTTGAAGCTACTGTGAAAACAATTTGTTTCTAAAAAGATTCGAAAGTCATAAGTGAAGTATCCCACAATGGTTTTGGGTGTGTGAAGCCTCGGGACCTGAGGTTTTGTCATCTCTGATTCTGGATGAGGTTGCACTTTCCTCTTCAGACCCAGTTCTTAACTTGGGAGTCCTCCCGGACTCATGACTCCTGCTCAAAGAGCAGGTGGTGGGTGTGACTGGGAGAGCTTTTACACAAGTCCAGTTTGTGCACCACCTGCAACCTTTCCTGTATCTGGACTCCCTGTGTTCAATTCTTCGAGCCCTGATCATCTCCTCAGCACTATTGCAAGGTGCTTCACACGGGGCTATCCATTTGGAAGCTTCAACTGGTGCAAAGTGGGGCATCGAGAGAAGTCTTTGGAGCCCCGGGGGTGTCTCGTATTCCATCTCTGCTCCACGAACTACACTGGCTACTGGTCTGCTTCCAAGCCAAGGGGTTGACTATGACCTTTGAAGCCCTTAATGGCACAGGTCCAGGCTAGATGAACTGTCTCATCCCACTAAGATTAGCTTACTTGGGCTGGCATAGGAGGCCTTTTGTGGATTCTATCAGTCAAAGTACACCTGCTATCAGAGACCAGAAGAAGAGCCTTCTCTGCAACATAACCTGCCCCATGGAACATCCTGCCCTACCGGGGAAGATCTGCCCCCAACATCCTATTTTTCCTAAGAGCTTAAAGACCTGGTTCTGCTAATTGGCCTGGGGACCCAATGGAAGAGGCTAGAATGGCTAGAATGGCTGCTAGATTGATAGCAGATGTTACCTCCTTCTCCCAGCTCCCCACTCATCCATCTTTTTTAACTAATAAGGATCCATGTATTTTCTTTGCTTTCTTTTTCTTTGTTTATTGTTCTATTATTTTACTTTTACTTTGTTGAAATTTCCTTTTTATTTGTTCGTTTCTTTATTGTGAGCTGCCTAAAGTAGCCACATGGCAAGATAAATGGCAAATAAACTTAACAATAATACAATTGAAAAGGAAGCCCTAATCTATGCATGGTTAATATGTTGATTATAATATAATTGAAGGCTTATATTGTGGGACCAGCAAAACAGTCTTGAAAGGCTATTAATAACTACATTAAATAATTGTTAAAAGCCAAGAATTTTAATACATGCAGCTTATTTTTAGTTCAGGACATGTTCTTTTCTATAGAAGTAAAAGCTGCTAAGTTAATTCTCCCACTCCATTCTAATTCACCATTGCCTCTTAGATATTTCGTGATTTTCCTTGAAGCAGTTAGAACTTTGTCTAGCTCAGAGTTTCTCTTTTCTCCTTTTTCTCTGTGGAAGTTGTTGGATGGCAGGAACCACTGTGGGCCGTTGAGTGCAGAGAAGGTGTCAGCAGCTGATTCACATATTTTGGAAGAGCAGCAGTTGCACCAGAAGGTGAGAAGATGAACACCATCCCAATCAAGCTAGAGATTTTCACAAATCAGCTCCATTTCTACAGAGACTAAAGGAGACTTCTGCTTTTTATACTTCTAGGGGATAAAAATATAGCACAGATGTACAGAGGTATGAACTCTAACAGTAGCAATGCTTGTAAGCCTTCAACATTCCACGTGATCCTGCTTGAGTGCATCTCTTGACATTATTTTTCTCTTCCCGTCAAACAACAAATAGCAAAATTCCTTGAATGGAAGTAATGATAATTGAAATCTTTTTTTAAATTGGAGTTCTGTGTTCCAAATTTGGTTTATGAGCATGTTCAAAATATCAGTTCCCCATCTGTAGAACAGGAAGTAGTAATGGTTAGCTTAATAAAAGCGAAGCGAGATGGATGTACATTTGTTGTTTTGACATTTGCCCCATCATTGTAAAAAAAGAAAATGATGTTTCGGTACCAGAATTGGCTGCTTGCCTGCTTTCTTTCTTTTTCTTCCAAACTGCTGCTTTAACTTATTGAACAAATTGCAAGAGTCCCCAGTCTAGTGACTGAACCAAGAAAGGATTGTACTATGTACCCATTGTTTCAATAACCATTTGAAAAAGAGATGCAAAGGATGTAAGAAATGCTATGGTTCAAATCGTTGGATGAAATACTATTGTAAACGTTAATTACTTTCCTTTTTTTCTGACTTCTTTTTATAAAAGATTTTTGCATAAAAGAATGCAAAAATTATTGGGTGCATCACAAAGTTGCATTTTTGATAGGAGATCTCTTTATTTGAGATTTCTGTAGATCTCTTGTTTCCTGTGGATGTTGCTGTTGTCATTTTTTTCCCTCCAAAAAATACTCTGATGCCTTCTTTTCTCCATGATAGTTGATCATTGAGGAACAGGATGAACAGTTGGAGCTGGTCTCTGGCAGCATTTCTGTGCTGAGGCACATGTCAGGGCGGGTTGGAGAGGAACTTGATGAACAAACTATGTGAGTCCAGGTAGCAAAGGTGGGATGATGGAATTGATTGGCTTTGCTTGGATCTGTTTTTCATGTGACATTGTCTAGCAGTGCTGGAACATTTGAAACAATTTATTCAGAACTATAGAAAGTCCATGTCTTGGTGAGTATAGATGGCAATAGATGAGCCCTGGGTACATAATCTTAAGCAGATCACAGAGCAGATTAATGATTTCTAATCTAGAATTAAGAATTATTTTCAGTTCAACAATAGCTGAAGGTCCAACAATATGCAATCCTGGGAAATCCCATAATATAAGCAAGACTAAAGCAAAAAATGCCATCTTCTGTCACCAGCACAACATTCTGCTGGTGTTTTCAACTTAAAGTGAGGCATCTTATATCATACACAAAAATTAGCAGATCAACCATGATTGATATTCATACCAGAAGTAAGGGAGTTAAAAATAATTCTCATCTCTTATTCTTATTGGAGACATTGGAGACAAATCAGTTTGGGCCCCTACTTCCCTAATGTAGAATATGTATTTTGGGGTACAGTTCCATCTCTTAGATCCCAAATTGTGTTACTAATAAAAAATATTTTGAAAATTCCCAGCAACAGAGCGAATTATTGTTTTAGCTGTTAAATTCATGCCTTGTGACCAAGTGGGAGGGGAACAAGGTTCTCAAGCTTGAAATATGGGGTTGCTGCTTTAGAAACAACTGCCATGTGATGATGCATTTGCTGACTTTCTAGAATGCTAGAAGACTTTGCTCACGAGATGGACAACACTCAGAGCGGCATAGATGGGGTGCTCAAAAAGATGGGCAGAGTCTCCCACATGGCTCGTGGTAAGAGGCAGGGCTTTATGGTTTTTCTTGACCTGTCCATTTGCATAGAATAAAAGAGCTTCCACCTCATTCCAACTCACTGAGCTTTCTTTTCCATTGTAGAAATGTTTAAGGAGCTGCTGAATCTCACCCTGTCTGGCATTACTAGATCCCCAATTTTCCTATTGTTTTCCTTTTCTATTAGAAATAGACAATTTGGTGCATTCCAGATGTTTTGGATAATTAATTCCAGTCAGTGTGAACAAGGACCAGTGAATGTGTTACTCTCTGGACTGCAGATTGCCTAGACCTGATTTGTTTAGTTTGAGCAGGTGTAGGTGTTAAAAGTCTACAGAGATACTGGTCTTCATAAATTCACAGCTCTTTAAGTACACTGGCAAGCATTGATTGATTGATTTGGTTTATGCCCTATGTTTTGATAAGGAATTCAAGGTAATTTAGAGAGTGTTCTTCCAATAATTCCATGAATAGGTTGGGCTGTGACCATTCCAAGGTCAGATTCCCCCCCCCCGCCCCCTTGATTCAGCAAACGAGCCAGTGATAGGAACCTGGTATGACCATTTATTTTGAGATCGTATTTTTTTTTTATCATGGGTAGGCCTCTTGTCAAAGGAAGAGCTGTAAGAAAAATGGATCACTATTTGGAGGAAGAGATAAGGGACTAGGAGAGCATAACTGCATAAAACTGTTCCTCTAGGGCCAGTATTGAATTTTGATTTGTGCTGAACATTCTCTTATTCTCAGTTCAAATCCAGAATCAGTCATAGATAGCTTTTATTTTTATTTTGCACAAATTGGGATTAAATTAATAATAGCATTTAGGGCATACTGTAAGATTATATACACAATATTTGAACTTGCATCCCTATATATTTACAAAAATGTCTGTCCAGTAATGCCCCTGATAGTCTTGCTATCTATGATACTTAAGTTGTAGATGAGCTCTTCTGTCCCTCACTACATATGATAATAATGTAACCAAATTATTTTGAATAGGATCATTTCTGGAGATTAATGCCAGGATACTAGTGTTTTCTCCCACCGCCCCTTTCTGTTCAGTCATGTTTCATTGCTGGAGACTGGACAAATCCCTGTTTTTCTTGGCAAGGTTTTTGAGAAGTAGTTTGCTATTGTCCCCTTCCTACAACCAAGAGGAAGTGACAGGCCCAAGGTTGATCAAGTGGTTTTACTGAGGGGGAACTGGAACTCAGAGTCTCCTAGTTTCTAACCTGATGCTTTAACCACTACAACCACTATTCTTTGTTTTCTTTACTACATGCCTAATAACTAAGGACCAGCATATTGAAAAACTGCTAATGCCTCAAGATCCTTTCTTTCAATGGCATTGTGTTTTAATACTGAATTAGGGTCAAAGAATATGTAGGTATTTGTATACAAAACCCATTGGCATTTGTTTGTAAGGCTCAACATGAATGGAGTGTCCCATGTATTATACATCCCAATCCCCATTTTTGTGCTTAGTTCTAAATATCAGTTCCTTGTGTCCCCCTGGTGGTGGATTATAACTTTCCAGTTGGGTTGGCCTTCCTGCATTTTGACCATCTCTCTTTGTTCTTTCTCCATCAGAAAGGCGTCAGTGGTGCATCATCTGCCTATTGGTCATCACTGGTGTGGTGATATTGATCCTTCTTTTTGCTCTGTGGCCAACTGACAGATGAACATAGGAAAAATGGAAAAGATACCACCAACCTTTCATGTGAAAAGCCTGAAGTCACCATGGCTTATGTCTTATATGGGGTGAGGGCTAGTGAAGACATAGGACAATGACAAGAATGTTGGATTCTCACTGGGCTTTCCTGCCTTGTATTCACACTGTTGTCCCTTAACTATTAGGAGCTACAGGTTTGTGACAAGGAAGGATTTTGCTTGTTGGTACTTATCAACCTATCAAGGTCATCCAGACCAGGAAACCAAAATGATAAATGCTAATACTATTTTTATTGTAAGGTTACATTGATTCTTGCAAGCCTGAAAGCACTTCCCCTTTCCCACCTGTTCCCTGCTTTCACTTTCCGGAGAACTAGGTAATCTAGGTAATCTAGATAATAAATAATAAACTAGATAATCCTGAAGCCTTCTCAAATTGCACTTCTGTTTTGAGCTCAGATTTCTTTTATCAGACCATTGTCTAAACCAGAGGGTTTACCAGCCAACCTTTTGGACCCCAGGGACCACCAAACTCATAATTTTAGATCCCAGGGACCACTAACCGGTTCTGTGGGCATGGCCTAATTTGTGGGTGTGGTTTGGTGGTCATGTGACTAGCTGGGCATGGCTTATATATAAATATTATAAATATTTATATAAATATTGAATGTTTTTATAAAAAAAACAACTTTTACCTAAAATCAGGCAAAGCAGGCAGATTGAGTTGCTCACAGAATCACAGATTCATTCTGAGATCTATCTGCCATTGGCTAGCTCAGTCTGTCACATAAAATTTGCTTGCAAGCAAACTCATAAAATTTGCTAGCAAACTTACAAAATTAACTCACAACACACCATGCATATATTGATTATTTTTTAATAAAAAAGAGCAACTTTTACCCAAAATCAGGCAAAGCAGGCAGATTGAGTTACAGAATCATTCAGTGATCTATCTATCTGCCATCCACTAGCTCAGTCTCTCAAATTTGCTTGCCGTGGGTCTGCACTGAATAAAAGATCCTTCAGTCCTAAGGGAGGTTCGGCTGTGCTTAAAAACACAGCCGAAGATCTAAAAACTAGCTAGAAAGCAAGAAACCCAACCATTTCCTGCTTCCCAGCTAATCTAAATCTCCCAGCACAGCAGAACAAGTGATGGTCGGAAAAAGGAAAAATAGCAATTTAGCAGGTAAGTTTACCAGTTAAGGAGTGAGTGGGCAGGGAGGGTTCCCGCGGGCCATGCGGGCAGCGCAGCCTTGTGTTTCTGCACAGCCTGGATTAATTGCTTTGGGGAGGGTGCTCTGGGGGTGAGATTTCTCTGTGGCTCACCAAAATTTTCTCACGGCCCACCAGTTGGCGACCGCTGATCTAAACTGCAGCTCTTCATTGTGCCTCACAAAGCTATTCTCACAGCCCATTTTTGTACTTTAGAATGGGAATTTTGTGTACTGCCTTTTTTGCCATACTTGAGAAATACTGGATTTGAATATCCGTGTTTCTTAAATGTGATCATGTTCTACCCGTTTTTTGGTTACCAGCTTAGAAAAATAAGCAGTTGTTTTTTTCTGTTTTTAGTCTTAAAAATCCAATTCTTTCATACCAACTCTGAATCTATGTAACTTATTATGATTTAAGTGTATCTGATGAAGCACAATTGACTTGAAGGATTACCTATTTTTCAGTTGAATCAATCAAGAACGATGATGGAAGAATTAGGATAACAGTATGTCCTGCTTGTTGAGTTGGTGAAAGGCTTGGTGAAATTATAAGGTTTGAAGATGATCTAAAACTGTACTATTTAAATACTTAATGAAACCAAACACCACCTCGACTCCCCATCCCTCTGTTTAGCTGTTTTCTAAAAATTAGGAGATTAAAAATGTTTGTTATTATGTAAATATAGATTATAGCATTGTGCACCAAGATGCAACTGATGGTGATATTTCTGGGCTAGGCAAAAAAAAAATAAATCTGACTAATCAATGCTCTCTTTTCAACTTAAGCCTGGTAAAACATGGTGGACAGACCATCTCAGCATTGGCAAAGTGCCAGTGAAAATTTATTTTCTGCCCTGAAAAGAGACACTGGCTATTTCCAGATCTACTTTATTACCTAAAAACCAGAGGTTTTACCAATCAGCTTGGTGCAAAGAATGTTGAGCCTTGCAATTTAGAGAGATACTTATAGGGCTTTATTAGGAATAAAAATTGTTTCTGGTTAAGACAAGCTTTATATGGGTGAGGGGAAAGTTTTGGCTGCTGCTATTCTGAATTCTTGTGCTGCTGAAACTATCCAAATAATTGGATCTATCTTCTGCCTGTCCACTTTTAGAAAACAATGTTAAAATGACTCTTTTTTAAAAAATAAATATTTTACATTTGTATGTAAACCACCTGTTTTGGACTATTTTATTGATGTGGGAAGGAATTGGTGGGTTCCGTACACCTCTAAGAGAATGGACATTGTATGGCTTTGTCTGATACAATCAGTTTCACCTTGTCTTCAGCTTTATCTAGATACCAGACAGAAAAGTGGTAAGAAAATGTTGATGAAAATACAATTTATGACGGAGAGTTCAATATCTGTAGATCTGCTGATGCTTTATTGTTACAGACCATTCTGTAAGTTCATGTTAATGGCATATGCCTTAAATTTCTACCATTTACCATAAGCTAACTAGAGAGGTTCAGCTGTTGAGTGCTTACATTTTTTAAATACTTTGTTTAGTAGCTACTCTGTTAAACCTCAACAGTGAACAGAAGATGGTATATTAAAGAATGTTTCTATCTAATCCCTATTTCTTGCAGAAAGGATAACCTGTGACTCTTCAGGTGTTGCTTAGCCTGCAATGTCCCTGAGTATTAGCTATGCAACCGGAAGATGCAGTCTTCCGGTTAAACAGGGCAGTCACGGATGGGCCAGATGTTGACTCCTACAATTCACAGCAATAGAGATTTCGGATATTTGCTTCTCATAGTCAAACGTAGGATATTTGTACAAACACGTACGTACTTGTAACTATATGCCAATTTTTCCACCAACTACCTACAAAACTAGATTTAGCTCCCATTTTCAGCAGAGTAAGCATTCCAAAGCAATCGGAATAACCAGGAAGAACTAATTTGATGTATTATTAGTTAAGACATCAGGCTAGATTAGGGACACTTAAGTTCCTGTCCCGCCTTAGTTTCAAAGCCAGATGGATGATTTTGAACCAGTCGCTCTTTCAGTCCTGGGAAACAATGGCAAACCACTTCCCAAAAACTTTGCCAATGACCAGTTCAGGCAGCCACCAGAAGTCAAAAACTGACTGGAAGGTCTGCGTGTGCAAAATGAAACAAAATGTTAAAAAGCTATTATATGATTGTAGTTATTTACCAAGCACATCTAAATTATATTACAGTAACCAAAATATCTTTCCAATCCCCAGGGCGTGTCACAATTTTTGAGCACCCCTAGTATTTGGAAATTGAAAGTTGAAACATTTGACATATCCTTGTAGCGTGCATACATACTTCTACATCATGCATCAAGGTTTACAAAATAAAAGTTTGTAAGCAAGAAATGTTCCCGAAGACATACTTCTAGAGATTTTTATCAAGATGTTGGCAGAACAGATGGCTTGAGGGCACCTTCCCATACCCTTTCAAAGAACGTTATAGGTGGGGTTAGGGAAAAGCAGATGCTAAAAATTGTTTCTTCATTCCTCATTTTACAGAGGAAGGCCTCCACTGGATTACTGCATCCATTTGAACAATATGAAATTAATGATTGTGTTAACTTTATTGCATAGAGTTACGATGCTCAGAAAGAGGATGCTCCAAGGCTTAAATTCATTAAATAAATCCAGTCAAAGTTTTGGCAAAGCTATCCCATAACATCTCACAGTGATGAGCTTAATGAAATAGCCAGGGACACAATTGTTACAAATTTTTTTTTTATTAACATTTCTGAATTCCTTTTTTTTAATCTTTACAGTAGTTAATGTGCAATTCTTGATACTCTCAGGTCACAGGGATGAGGAGTCACAAAAATTTTCTTGGCACTTATAACACAGAACAAATACTGGCATTATCCAAGGGGCAAAGGGGTAAAAGGGGTTCAGAGGTAAAAGCATGGGATGCTGAGGGACCTGGGATGGGCTGAATGGGTGGGAAAAGGGAGGTTTTGCCATTGTTATTTTGTATTTTAAAGGATCAATTCTCCTCTTTGAAAGGATTTTTCAAGGGCGGGGAAGGGAGAGGTACTGATATATTGGAGCAGTTGCTTGCATTAACCCAAAGCGCCTGGAAGGGGAAGAAAAGAGTCCATGCTGCATCTGCACAGAGGTTACATAATCAGGCTTTGTTAGTGCTTTCCGTATTACATTTTTGTCCTTTTAAAAAAGATTGTTTGCTTTAGTTAAGGGAAAAAAAGAGCAAATCAAATGTCTATTAAGGTCCTAGACCAGCATATAAATGTCAAAAGGAAAATAAAAGATGACAAAAATGGATACAACAAAAGTCGGGCCTCCTCCCATCCCCTCTGCAATCTGTTCTTTCCATTGTTAACACAGAAAGCATATCCAAGATGTAAATATGCCACTAGAAGAAATTCCTAAGTAGGTTGGAAAAAGACTCAGCAAAGAGGAGTCTTCTGAGTCCTCTGGGATTTAAATATTGGCATCACATTTTTCCTAAGTGTGCCAAGTGGGTGAACATATTTCCTGTTCCAGAAAGTAGGTGCTGAATGTCCTGGCTACCACCTCAGCTACCATCCCAGAGACGAGACAACGAATATGAACGGCAACAAAGCGAATCTTTGCTGATCAGACTACAGTCCCAAAGGCCCTTGGTCTGTCCAGTTTTCAGAACTCTCTCCTGTAACCTGCTGTTTTAAAAACTGAGCTCTGGCAGCTCTGTCTTAGCAGACAGACCAGCTTACAATATTTGCAACAGCAACTCTTCTACAGCAGTCACACCTCCTGGTGAGAAAAGCAAGCAATGTACAACCTTTTTCCTCTTCTCCTAGAAAGTTCCAAAGGCAATCACACCTGTTGCCCATAAAAGTCCATCACACGTGAAAACATACATGGCAAGATGCTATTCAAATTGTCTTCCAGTGTAAACAGAATTACTAGCTTATGTTCCACCAGAGCTACTTGACCAGTTTATATGATGAACCTCCATGGCACCTATTCAAAGGCCCTAATGGACTCTGAAGTACATAAACAGGAAAGGAATAATGTATGCTCTTCTTTTTTCACTTAAAATCAGTGCTTTTCTTTTTTTAGCGTTATTCTTTTTTCACTTAAAATGCCTTTCTTTTCTTAGAATAAATCAGGTGTCCCAAGAATCACAGCAAAAAACGGTTGCCTTTCCTCAGTATGTGCCATTAATATTGCACAATCCCCTCCCCCTTGCTCCCCACATCAGAAAAACTGGTCTTCGCTCCAAGATTTAATGAATTGCCAAGGCTTACATGCAATCTACACTTCGTTTCCTCTCTCAATCTTTGAACTCAAAAGCAGATTTGAGAGTTCTCCCAAAATATAATGGTGAGAGCCAGTGCAAAATTGGTCGGTCAAAAGGAGTGAGATAGAAGAGACTGACCTACCATGTATTTCATTTTGTCAAGACCCTTCCTCAAAAGTGTCATCTTTGTAAAGCAGATTCTGCCTTAATTCCCATCTTCATCAGTCTTGAAGGCTGGGCCCACAACAAATTATTTATCTCACTTACAAGGCTGCCCAACTACAGTAAGGTGACTAAAGAGAGACAAAAATTGCTGCCTCCCGAGTCACATCTTGAGCTCACCTTGTCTTTTCCAATTCAAAGTGGAAGTGCCCAGGACTGCAGAATGTTTGTTTTACCAGCGAGTGATGCACATGCTGCTACCAAATGTTATAACAGCTCTATCTTGGGTAAAAGAATGAGAAGCAAGCATTCTAGATAAAAGTAAATTCATCTGAACATTAAGTTCTGGATGCCTCTGAGTATGTACTAAGGTTATACTTGCCCTGCATTGACAGGCGTATGGATGCAACTTTATTTCCAATTAGGGATTGCTCTGACTTTGGAGGTTCCATAAACATTTATGCTCTGTTGACAAAGAGGCCAATATAACAGGGAGTTAGGATGGGGAGGGGGGCATAGATCTAGATCTCCTGTTCTTATTATGCCCCCAGAACTGGTTTCATCCCAGTGCAAGTTATTCCTAATTTTCATAATCTAAATGTTGTTTTCTGCTTGGAGCCATGACAGATCAGAGAATTATAATCTGCTAAACACTTTTCTTGTCCAAACCTTATTGTTTCTTTTTGGCCTTTCCCAATATCATTTTGGAGGCTGAGAAAAGCGGGAGGAAGCTATGGACACTAGAAACCTCTTTTGGAAGAAGGTATCCAATGGATATGGATAAAATTGTCTTCTTCATAAATTTCTTTTCTTCAGTGTAAGGTGGACAATTATGGTAAAAGCGATGTCTCTTTTTCCTGCTTGTTAGTTGATCAATCTGATCAGTTCGTAGGAAACAGCTGATTTCTTGTCCCTATTAGTAGCAAGAAGTCCATTTTCTACACACGGGGTTACTGAAAAAAGCCAATTGTTCAAAGGGGATTAATCTTTCCACTTCTTCCCACTTTATCAAAACTGAAAACTAATAATGTTATTACTTACATCCAAGTAACTCTGCTCAAGTTTACTGAGAAGGGGATGAATGTGTGATACACATTTATGTTGTAGAAGTGCTTAGTTCACTCAGCTGAACAAGTAATGATAACCTAAGAAAGCTTTTCACATCCTGAGCAGTGGCTATATTAGAGTTCAATGGAGATTAGAGAAGACCAATCTAACATACTTTTATAAGGAAAAACTCTTAATGAGGGAGAAAATTCTGTTCTGAGTCACACAGTGAAGTACTGTTATTGCAATATATTTTTTTGCTTTAAAAACCAATGTAGGGGGAAAGGTTTTGGATGTTATTTCACTATTTTATAGTACTTTATCCACTGAAGACAATATGTTGTGGTAAAGTTATATTCAGGCGTTGTAGTGGTTCAACTACAAGTATCCCTAACTCAGAGTGGAGTTTAAAAAATATGTCTTCCAATCTTAATTTGGAGGTCAAGATGGTAGAAAGAAGTACGAACTCCTATCCATTTTTGTGCAAAACAGTCTATGCCATTATAATCTCTTAATTCCTCTGCATTTTCAAATTAAAAATGTTACATTATGTGGTTAGGGAAGGGAAGAGAGCCTATCAGAAATACCAAGAACAACAGTAGAAAAAAAGGACAAAGTACAGAATTTTAAGAGTATACTGTGCAGCTGGATTGGAGCATATAAACCAGAATTCAGGAACTGGAGTGGTACTAAGGGCAAGACTAGGTTCAATGCAGATTGAGGGAAAAGCTGGCATGTTTTTTGTTTGGGAAAAAGTGTTTTAAGAGTTTACTACTACCCCAGCTGTTTTATCTTAAGAGTCTGTTCATTAGAATCACATTCATGTTCATGAAAAAATAGCTAGTAAATATAATTGGTCAGCCTCTATAGAACATGCAACAACATGGGTGGCAGCATGGGTGAGAGATAAGACGCAAGCATCAGATGATAACAGGAACTCATGTGCATGCAACTGTTCTATATTAGTTGTTCCTATAAAAATGATGACCTGGATATGTATCTCTATTCATATTGCAATATTCATCCCTATAATTCCATGTATGATTTAGAGAAGCACTGTGATGCAGGTGGGCATTCTCCTCAACAATGCACATGCATTCTTGATTAGATACCTAGTTTTTTTTCTTGCAGCCCTGCTAAATATGCAATGTTTGTTCAGTGCTCATATTCATTCCATTGTTTAAACAAGGCCAGTTTTCAAATGTGACAGCTAAGCTAATTATTTCTCCTAAAACCGTTTGAAAATTCAGGTGGAGACTATTATTACAATTCTCTCTCACACACATATACCAACCATATCAATAAAACTTTGTATCATTTACCTTTTAAACACCATCCATTACATACTTTTTTCCAACTAGAACATGATTAAAGATTATTTTTGTGTAAGAAAATAATGAACTATACCTCTATTTGGTTTCTAGAAAATGTATATGATTTTTAAAAAGTTAACTTCTGTCTCTTCCATCTTTCAGGAAAAATACTAATCAGATGTGAAGTGAGTGGGGTTTGTTATATAACTGACCATAATAATATAGAAGCACTGGGTAAATTGCACCCTAGATAACAATTAAATCTTTCCTGTATAAAATAAACTTGTAGGAAAAGAGAAAAGAGGACCTGGAAAAAAGTGAAAGCAGTGAAGTGTGAATTGGGGTTAATGTTAACAATTAACTTTCCAGAAATTGGAAGAGCCATTTCTTTATTGTAAAGCAAATGCTCATAGTATCACTGGGCAGGGAATGCAGTGGGATGCCACAAAGTTTGTGCACTTCATCATGGATTTCTAAAAATAGCAGCACCTGAATTATAATTCTGAGAAAAACAGACAAAACAGAACTATCTGCAAATTTACAAAAACTGTGAATCTCTGGATTCCAAAAAAGGAATCTCTAGATTCCATAGTGGAATTACAAGAAGGAAATCAGTAAAAAGAAGGAAACAAGTATAATACCTTAGGTTTATAAGGTAGATTTACTTACATTTAAACTGGGACAATAACTTTTCTGAAAACATTTCCAATCAACTGCAGTCTCCTGGACCAGCACTCAAGTAATCAGGTCCTCTGCATCTGGCTGGGCTGTTTGACGGATAACCTCTTTAGATTCTGTACTCAGCTTTCTCTTTGTCTCCCCCCACCCCAGGGTTAGAAAATGTCCTGGATTTACCAGAGTCAGTAAAGAACAAGATTGCCTATTCTAACCAAAGAAAACCAGCAACATGCCTTGAAGTACAAAGCAGCTATTTTCTGAGCAAAGTAGGACATGCACATGAAGTATATTAAAAAGGGGGGTGGGGAATCCACCCACATGGCTTCTCAGGCAAGACTGGTTCACACAGATGGTGGGTGAATGTTCCATCAAGGTATGCAGAAAAGCTCTCATTGTGCTCAGTCAGCAGCACTATTCACGCTTATTCCCAGCTAAGTGGGCTCAGTGTGGCATTCTTAGTGTTCTATCTAGAGAGGAGGAATATATATCAACACACGTAAAATTCATCTAGCGTATCAATTCATGAAGTAATTTAGAAATGTGTTCATTTCTCCCCAGTTATAAATATACATGTACCAAGGAATTCTCTGGAACTAGACAGTAGCATGAAAATTGTCTCTCCTTGTCAACCAGGACCTGAATGTGTGAATCTCTGAAACAAGATCTGGGTTGATTTTGAGCTCTTTCCAGATAAAGAACACACATATCTACAAATGTACATATGCAAAGGAAATGTACATCCCCTTAGCTAAGACTGGTTGAATCTAAAATTTGCAACCCCTGCGGAAATACAACCAGTATAGTTAGGTGGTTTGTTTAAAAAAAAGATTTACACTGTACTTGCTTCTCTTTATAGACAATGGCTGAGATTCAGCTATAACTGTTGAGCTTTCTTTGGAAAAGGAAAACTTTTTCCAGGTCAGTTTTGGTTCAGTTTATAGATGAATTTATATGAGAGACATTATTGACACCGGTTAATGCCTTCATGTGAAATCATACACGAGTGAAACTGTCATCGGGTCCAACAGGTTAGAACTGCAGCTTTCAGAATGCTGGAGAGACTAGAATTTGGGCTACTGTCATCCCATCTTATTTGGAACAATTCTAAACTGTGGGAATTATTTTTAAATTACTCCAGCTTTTATAATCTTTTTGGGAGAAAGATGTAATATTATTTATGTTCTGAATTTGTCTTCATGGAGAGACAAATCCTTCAAGATTTCCAGTTTTAGGCTCCTTTATTAAATAGATTTCTTCCCCCCAGGCCTTTCCCAGTTGTCTTTTAATTCGGTCAAAGGATGGCTTAGAAAGTGTCTGGCAGCAACTATCATGAACGCACAAAGGATTGTTTGAGACATCTGCCATACTGGGAAGACTAAAGGCTCGACTGCCATCAAGCATAACAACTTCAGTATCCCAGGATTTCCAAGGAAGAGAGAGATTCTTTCAGTATGACTGACTACCTTAATCGTGTCAATGGAAATACAAAAAGGCAGGACAGAAGGTTTCCTAAAATTCCTGGTTTGCCCACTTACTTAGTTACTTTCCAACTCAAGATGGAATCCAACCAGCAGTCCTTTTTTCTGGGACAAACACCACTCAGAAGCCACATTAGTATGAAAGTGGGGAAAAACAAAAGGTAAAGTTTCATATTGTAGTTAGTTACTTTTTGAAGATTTTCAACCATTCGATAAAGATTCCTTTTAGCTGTCTACAGGTGAGGACTGGTTTGAAATATCCACACATGCTGGTGCGAACATGTAGCACTGGCTGGATTAAGGAAGTGATGCCTTCTTCCTTGGCTTTGTCTCATCCATCAAAAACTGTTTTGTAAACTTCATATTTGCCTTTGGCAAACTATCTGAAGTGGGAGAAAGGGCTGAATAAGAATTTCTTATTCTGCTCCCTAGTCCTCGAGCGTATACTGGAAGGGAATGATCCTTCAGTGAAAAATATTGTAAAAGCAAATTCTAAAAATGTTTCCAGTTGTGGCAGCAATAAGACAGATAAATATACCTGTTACTATTAGCTCTAGAGAAAGAGCCCTATGTGGACTGCATGGATATATGTCCGATATTGCAAACTGCCTGAAAACTGAGTAACCCACACACACATTTTGTGTTAAAAGAAACCACTTCAGAGAAGAAGCTGGCTTAGAAGAAATGATGACTATGTTAGAGGATAGTGGTAATCTCAGCTCTAAGTTCAGTGTTTTCTTTATTGGCTCTGAGCCAATAAAAAGGCAACAAGCATAGTGTCCTACGTGATTAGAGTGGAGATTAGAGTGATCCGAATGACAGGAGAGATCATTGTGTGTCACAGTTGGAGAAAGTGCATAGGTTCAGAGGTGAGAAATCAGACATAAGTGTGCATGCATGCAAGTATACTTAAGTTGTGAGGATACCAAGAATGAAAGGAAAGGAACTGTCTCCTTGCCTAAAACCTAAGAGCACCTAAGCAAGAATGGAAGGGGAGGGGCAGAACTGGAACTGAGAAGAGCAAAGGTGAGATAGCCCAAGAAATTTAGGATCAGTCCCTTTCCTGTTCCTGTTTCCCATTCTCTAGGAAGGAAAGACTTAGTAATGGTTAGTCCAAGTTACAGCCCTAATAGGAAACAAACATATGACGGAGGAAACAGGTAGTATTCTGGACACAGGTAGTGTTCCTTCGTGTATTTGCAAGTGGATTTGGTTGTTTTTCCTCCCACTAAATCTTTTTTTTAATCAAAACAGTCACAAAAGAAGGGGCTGGGAGAGAAGAAATGCCAGTCGGAACTGCCAGTGCAGTAGCAACAGCAGCAGCAGCAGCAGGGTCTCCTCTGAGCTCAAACTACTTGTAGTGCCTGAGGAAGAAAGGTCAAAATTTAAGAATCTTTGTTTTAAAAAAAGGAGATAGAACAATGCTTTCTTTCCCCTCTGCCAAAACAAAACAAAAACAAAAAAACCAACAATAATAAAAAGAAAATGAGAAAATGTGGAAAACGATTCTACAAAAAAAAAAAAAAATCAAATTTAGGAAATTAAAAACNAAAACGATTCTACAAAAAAAAAAAAAAATCAAATTTAGGAAATTAAAAACCATCGCCTGGAAAAAGAGGTGGGTACACTTCACTGGAGGCCCTCAGCTGAGGTGCCTGCATCTCCATCATGGCTGCTGGTCTCAAAGTTGTGCTCCACACCCATGATGTCTGGCTCCATTTTGCCACTGTCATTGATGAAGGTTGTGTAGGCATCGCCTTCAGCCATCAGTAGTTTCAGTTTAGGCATCCAGCTCTTACGGACAACACGTCGTGCATTTGTGCACATATCAGCAGCAATTGCATTCATCTCGCTCTCCTTGAAGTTTGGAGCAAAGTTCTGGCAATAAACTGAAGGAAGAAAATGAAGGCCACCTTAATCAAAGTTGCTATAGCAGCAATTGGGAATGCTCCCATGCCTCTTTGCCTCTGTTTCTAGCCCCAAGACCTACTCACACTTACAAAGACTCAGGACCAAGTTTAAAACTTCAGCAGGAACTGGGAGAAAGGACTAATTTCAAACTTTTAAATCTGGCATTTATCTGTGTGGTATACAAGCATTATATATTTTGATAGTGGAAAGTATTAGTTTGCTCCTACATTTTATTCACTCTCCCATACAAATATTTTGAAGAGACACTCACACTTCACAGCATGCAGCACTCGGCTGTCGAGAGGTTTCCGGCTGGGGTCATTGGTGGACGAACGGATTCCAGTGCCACAACTGTTGGCAAGGGTGTTCCTAGCAATGGTCAGAAGGCAATTAAAATGTTATTACACACTTATCTTACTGTGCTCTTCCTCTTATGGCTAATTCTGTCTTGTATATTCTCTGTCTTTAGCTAAGTCTCAGTTCCTGTCTTGTTCCTTGAGCCTAGCACTACATCTCCAGACCAGAAAGGAATACTGGGATGAGAAGGGAGTAAACACACAGGAAGAGACACCCACCCCCACATACTTATTTCTCCATAGCACAGAAGATCATTTACTCACCGGTCAAAAAAGGAAGCTAGTAGCCGCCTGAGAAGCACTTTGTGACGTGTCCCAGCACTAACATGGCAATTCATCAACTGCGCCCGAGTGATGTACACATTAGTACCTGAACAGAAACAAAACCTGTTGTGATATATTCAAACTGTATAAAGGCCAATACAGCAACTTATTAAGCACCATGTCAAAAGCTTTATGAAGGGGACAAAAAATAATGTGGTTAAGGTGAGATTCATCCTGTTTCTTGCTGCTTCCAATATTGTGATGCCACCCAGTGGTTTGGCAAACAGACCACTTCACTTGATAGCTTTGATCCAACCAAGTCAGTTATACAAATCACTTCTATAATACGGCACATGATCTGTTTGGGAGTCATATCTGTGGCTAGGAATTTTAGTGGCTTACAGATATCCAGAGGACAAAGTGAAACCCAAGCAAGAGCTTTGGAATTCTAAACACAGAAACAAAAGATTATTTTGCTGGGATGAAAGACGCCTGCATTTGGGAAACCCTTCCTTAGATCAAGTAGATCTAAGGAAGGAGCACAGAGCACAGAGGCAGGAGCTGCTAATATGACTAACTGAACCGGGGTACTTCTTTTCCTACTCAGTGCTGGCCACCAATCAATAAGTGGTGTCTCAGTCCCTTGTAGGACAATGGAAAGCCATAAAGACCAATTAACAATATGTCACATTCAGAAACTATACACGTTAAAAAATAACGATGAGTTCTTTGTAGATCATTTTTAACTGATATCTTTGAGCAGAGGTTTCGAACCTTGGCAACTTTAAGACTTGTGGACTTCAACTCCCAGAATTCCTCAGCCAGCAAAGATTCTGGGAGTTAAAGTCCACAAGTCTTTAAGTTGCCAAGGTTGGAGACCCCTGTCTTTGAGTATATCTACAAGGATGAAATATTAACATGCTTTGGACAAGCTATCCCCACAACTAAGTGGACTCCAAGTCTATATCAACATGCACAATTACACCCATTTCAGTGGAAAAAAGAGACGCATAGTTTTACTTCGTTATTCATTTTTCTCAGTTCTCTTTTCCATGGCTCAATATTTTGACACGTTCAAGGTGCTATAACAGGTAATGCCAATACAGGTAGTCTTCGACTTATAACAGTTCATTTACTGACTGTTCAAAATAACAACAGCACTGAAAAAAATGACTTATAACAATTTTTCACAGTTACGACCTTCCCAGCATCCCCACAATCATGTAATTAAAAATCAGAAGCTTAGCAACTGGTTCATATTTCTGACCGCTGTTGTGTCCCAAGATCATGTGAATCGGCTTTTGCGACCTTCTGACAAGCAAAGTCAATGGGGAAGCCGGATTCACTTAACAATCAGGTTACTAATTTACCAATTGCAGTGATTCACTTCACAACTGAGGCAAGAAAAGTTGTAAAATGGGGCAAAACTCACCTCACAAATGTCTCATTTAACAAGTTTGGGCTCAATTGCGGTCATAAGTCGAGGACTACCTGTACTTTTTCCTTCTTTAATTTTGGGAATTAAAGGCATCTTTAAATAATGTTAGCTCAAATGTTGACTCTATTGTAGCGTAATTATCAGGACTGCTTTTCATTTAGACAAAAAAATTAATCCCCCAAAGAACAGAATGCCTCTTATTAAGCAAGATTTTTCTTATTTACTGAAACCAGTTTCAACCCTAAGGAGTCCTACCTATCACAAGTTCCAGTTTCTCAGCTGGGTCACCCTCGTCATACAGCTTTGGATGGCATCGGTTTCCAATCTGGTTGATGAGCTCGGCAGGCAGTGAAGCTAGGTCCTGCCGCACTCGTATCCGGTTGCGAGACTCTGACTGCACCTGATCTGGCAGTGCTTCTACTTTTTCTGCTGAAAAAAGAGGGGAAAAAAGGACAGGAGGAAAATTGGAGGAGGTGTTAAGCAGATATGAAATGAAGGTACTAAAGTTATCCTTCTCTTTGAAATATTTAAACTCCGCAATTACATTTATAACTTGCTCTTGAAGAGTATTCCTAAGCAAGTTATTCAAAGAGCACAGAAATTACTGCATCCTTTAAAAAAAAATGGAGTCACAACAACTACCTCTTCCTCTTCCAGGAACAGAATGTCTTTTAAGAGCTTATGTTTCAGTCCCCTTTCCATAAAATATTGTAGTCCGGCTGTATTCCCTCATTATAACAAGGAAGGCAAGGATGTGCAATGCTGACAGATGGATAAAATCCACTATCTCTGTATTTGTTTATTTATCTCAAGCAGAGATTACTATTAATCCTCCTTGTCCATATTTATAGAGTCACATTCTGAAAATATTTCACAAACTTTTCAATACTAGGGAGGACAGGCTGAAGACCCAGAAGCAATCAAGAAGGCTGAAAATTGCAGCTTTTCTATGATGATGAGACCCTCATTACATATTTTATTATTTTTTTAAAATAAGTCATACACTATTTTTTCAGCAAAGATATCATACAATGCAGTACTTTCAAGCTATCTACAAAAACAAACTAATAAAAAATAAAGGACATATGGTGCAGCAGCTGTAAAGCAAAAACAACTTGGCAAAGATTGAAAAAAAGAAAAAATCCTCAGTTGCCGCTTACAGTGATCATGTGGAGTGCTTAAAACACCTCTGATAAAATGCAAACCCAAAATATTAGAGTTAAAATAGAGAAAGACTTACTAGTTGTACTAGTTGTAGGTCCCTTCAGTCAACCCCTGAGACTGGGCTGCTGGGCTATTGAGCCTTTTTGGTAAAAAAGAGAGCATGGCTTGGATTTCGGTAGAAAATGAACAAGCAAGTTGTGGATGGCCCAAATGTATATATTATAAAAGAATGCTAGCTCAGGCCTATCAATAAGTGACAAGAATATTCTGCACTATACTATTTCTGGTATTTCTGAAATTTCTTTGAGGGCAGCACTGCTAGTTCTGTTTAAAAATCACCAAGACAGAAATGACAGCTCTTGACTTTGCGAAGCTTAAACATGTTGCTATGATTTCACTTTCCAGTAGACATTTTTATTACTTGTATTTCAGAAGATCTCCCAATCCCTGAGTGGAGAAGACACAAGTTCCCATCATTACTATTGTGGCATTCTGGTTTGATATTCAACGTTGCAGTTGCCCCTGCCCCTTACTTGATGTGTTCAGATGGAGGCTGACAGCCCTCTGTCATGGATACTGACTTCCTGCATTAAGCAGGGAGTTCACCTCGATGACTTACCTTGCCCCCTCTTATTTTAATTCTATGAGCAAGAGAACAAAAGTCACCCGCAGAAAAAAATATCAAGCAAACTGCAGGCCATGTAGCTTGGCCTCAAAGTATGGATTCAAAGCCTTAGTTAGTCTGTTACTTTCAAATATACTACCACTTTACAAATACTATTTATACCATTCCTCTAGACTGACATTATTATTAATATTTGGAGATTTATTTGTAATTATTCCTAGTTTAAAATCCTTCTCAGGATTGCTTCACGCTCCTTTCACTTCTCTCACTTACAAAAAAACCCACACAAACACATACAAAATGTATCAGAACACATCTACTTGTTTCATATTGGTCAATTGCAATATGCACAAACATCCCTCGTGTCAGGAATCAAAAACAGTCCCCCCTCCTTTTGTTCTATCGCGTCCTATTCTTGGAGATTGCAGTTTTCTTGCCAAACTTTTTCAGAAGTGGTTTGCCATTCCTTTCTTCCTAGAGCTAAGAGAAAGTGACTGGCCCAAAATCCACCCAGCTGGTTTTGTGCCTAAAGTAGGATTAGAACTCACATTCCCCCAATTTCTAGTCTGACACCTTAAACACTGTACCAAATTGGCTCTCCAGCTGGATGGCTGCTAAACATTTCTGCTGTCCATATGACTTAAAGAGAAGCACAGCCATGCCTCACTTTTTAAACAATAGAAGTGAACATATTCAACATGTATTGGCTTTGTCAATAAATGTAAAGTTAAGCAGACAATATGCAAAGCTGAGATTCAAAGATTCTGTTGTCATCCAACCTTACTATCCAACCTACAAAATCTCCCTTGCATCTCATTTCTGTGGATATTCTGATCAAAACAAGGGTAAACTGCAATGCAATCCCTTTCCTATGTTTCCTATGTTTAAAGCAAGCAGAACACAGTCACAATGCTTTTTCACAGTCCACATGGGATGCTCACCTGTCTGCCCTACATTCATCATGCTGTACATTGTGTACATGTTGCAGATTTGTCGGTACTGCTCATCGGAGCCTTCCTCGGGTGCATCTTCCTCTTCATCTTCTTCATTATGATAGGAACTGGGGCTGTCACTGGTGTAAGCACTGGAGGTGCCAGGGCTTGTCTGGTCTGAAGTACTGGGGCCACTGACCACGCCTGCCCCTCCACCTCCCCCCGTTAGTGCTGCCTGCTGCTGTTGTTGCTGATGAGCCTGTTGCTGTTGTTGCTGCTGGACCTGTTGTTGTTGTTGCACTTGCTGCTGAACCTGCCGGTTCCCACCGCTCAACTCCTGCTGGGAGGAGATCTTGGCTATTTTGCGGCTGCCATTACTGCCGCCACTACTCCCTTCCTTCTGACTGCTTTCCCACAGCCGCTTAACCACAAATGTGCATTGGACAGAGTCTGAGTCCTGTTGCTCTGTCTTTACACGTGAGACCAGGGGTAAGGGCGTACTGCCGGAAGGCCAAGTGGATGTCTGTGCCACAGGGCTCTGTGGCTCAGAGGAAGGTGCCTCCTCAGTGTGCAGGCCTTGCGAGTCACAGCTGGGCGAGCTGACCTTCAGGAAGAACTCAGTCCCCTTTTCCATAATCTCCTGGATCTGCAGGAACCCTGCTGTGTACATGAGCAGAAACTGATCACCCACATTCATGCTTAGGCGGCCAGTGTAGCAGAAACTAAGGATCTGCTGAAAGGATTGAGGTTGCACCGCAGCAGGAAGCTCTACCACAGTGCTCTTGCTGTTGTTGAAAAGGTCCCGGAAGTAGCAGCTGCTTGCAGCCAGCACAGCTCGGTGTGCCTTGAAAGCATGGCCTTTCACCACCACTGAGACATCACAATACAGCCCCTGTAACCGCTGCTCATTCAGGCATTCCAAGATGCTATTACCAAAGTTGGGGATCTCCATCTGGAGAAATTGAGCCATCCTCCTCCTCTCCTCCTCCTCACCCAGATGGGTACGCTGGAAAAAAGAACAAGGAGCCAGAGAAGTTAAATGTGGAATGGAAATGGAAAAAGAGCAAAGGAAGGGGATGGGCCAAAGAGAGAGAGATCAGCCAGAAGCGGGCAATGTTTTGGCAGCCTCGGGCCACCCTTTGAAAGAAAAAAAAAATACCGTGGGCTACAGTGGACAAGGCCTTGAAGTAGTGAGGTCATGCAAACAGAAGAAATAGGGTTTGATAGAGCATTTTAAAAAGGTGCTTTTAAATGTTTAAATCAATCTGACAGCTTATACCTCTTTCTTTGGTTTTCTGTTCTTCTTTCTTTCCATCTCCACAATTTGATACTTAGCTGCCAAATTTTGATAGTGTGATCTCCAGGGCCTCTGTAGACCACAAAAAAAGGGGTTCATAGGCCATATGAACCCTAGGACCACACCTTCCATTAAGGAGGTAGCAGAAGTGAAGTAGTCCACGCAATCAACCATTTTACATGCTCTCTCTAGAAATGGAAGCGTCAGCCTTAGGTCTTAGTTCTTCCTCCAGTTTTCAATAATAAGTCATTTATTTAAAGACTTTGTGTATCATATAAACCCAAGCCTCTGACAAAATGTAATTAGGCTCTTCTTTAACCAGACTTGTATGGAAGTTTAGGCAGCAGTTTACTTACCTTGATCATATCATCCATAGAAGAGTTAATTTGAGTTTAGCCTGCATTCCTAGCCATCAGCAAAGAGATGGGAAGTCTAGAGCGACTGTAAAATGAAGCTGTTATACCTGTATCATAGCTCCTCCACCTGGCCCTCTGAATAAACATGGCTGGATGGTGATGAAACGGGGAAGGAAAAAGAAATGGGGGAAGACCACGACACATTTTCCCTTCTTACTGTTAAGAAGCAAACAAATCAGAAGGTGACAGAATGTCAACCAGTACAAAATGAGCCAAGATGCTCTCAAAAGATGGCTGCAAACTATATAGTTCAGGCAACTATGGGTTCCCTTGGTCATCTGGGGCCAAAATACTCCATAAACCATTTGGCTTAATGAACACCAGACTGAGTGAGGTACATTGAACAAACATGGCCACAATAATTTCACCTCCAATTATACACGTACACATACACACACAATCTCCTTTACTTTAAGCTGTTTTAATTAATAGTACTTTATTTCTCTTTTTATGATCCTGTAATCCCCTGCTTCGGGATGGGGTTGAGGCAACTGAGTGACACTGAGCGTTTACTGACAGATGCCCTTCCCGATGCCGAAGCAGAATTCGCAGCAGATATTTTCTCTTTGCAGTCTGATGGCGAAACATCTGTCACTGCCTAGGATTGAACTATCAACCTTCCATGTAGGAAGAGAGAATCTTCACTTCTGTGCCACCACACTGCTCTGCTTTAGTAGTAGCTTTTATTTTGACCTGAGGGAATTATTTCACAAATATTATGCAGAAATTAATATTAATATAAATATAAATAATAAAAGAGCTACAATGGGTTTGTTTGCAAGCATGAAATTTAAAATGGTTCCAATATTTGCCATACTTTGGGCACATTTTAGACTTCTGTGGCAATTAAAGCAACCAGAAATAAATAGTATTTGTAGCCCATTCTTATGCGATTTCCCCTTTTATAGTATTCTGGTCATTTAAACAGAGAACAGCATGAGAAACTTCACAGCTCAAGTTTCTTCTTTTGATATTAATGAACACTGCAGGAGTTATGGAAAAGGGAAAGATTTAAGTGTAGCTTTTTATTAATCTTGCTTAAAAGCAATCCAATATGACAGCACTAGGATTGTGCTGAAATAAATATGGCAGCTTTGCCACTGTAAAATAACCACACATGAAAAACAGGTTGTAATCCAGCAGCAATGGTGATCTGCAAACCCAGTGAAGCTTCCTACCTATTACCTCCAGAAAGTGACAGGCTCTTCTGAGCATACCGATCTTCCCTGATAATAGCCCAGAGAACTCTAAATCAGGCACTGTCTTTTTAGGACAAACAATATGTGTGTCAGAGATAAGATACACCATGAATGTAAATGAAAGCTTGGGCTAAAAACAGACAAAATGGTTTTTTTTTTTCAATTTCCACACACCATTTCCACACACCATAGAGAACAGATTAATGCTGGGTGAAATATTAAATATAAAAAAAAATGGTGTTTATTGTCCATTATTCTTTCACCAGAAGGACACTATGACCCCAAAATTTCCTGATGCAAATCACACAGAAGAGAAATTACTCTGCAAGGAATGACAATGCAGCTGAGGACACAGAATAGGTACACAATGGGCTGTTGCTTTTAAAAATTCCCAGTTCCAAAAAAAGCTTGGGTGTGAAACTGTGCTTAACAGTTATTTGGAGATGGTTGGAGCAGAACAATACAACAAGATAATCCTCCCTACAGAGTTTATTCAGGACGCTGGCATTGTTAGTGACTCAGATTTCTGCTCCATATTCAGACAGCATCAGGTAAATGCCTCCCTCCTTCCCGCAAAGCTTGGAAACTGCTAGCAATTTTTGGAAGAAGATATAGAGGGAGAAAATAAAAAACTTTCATACAGCTTTTTACAAAGCAGTATTGAAACATCCTCAATATGAATTTGTAATGGAATAGACTTTCAGTTGTTTTCAACTGAACGTTTATCAGAATGAGACAAACATTCACACATTTTGAATGCTGAGCATTCAATTTCTTAAAAATTCAGTTTTAATTTACTGCAGTAGAAGTTTCTGAGATGACAATTTGCTGAGGATTTCACCATTTCTTCTAGAAAATGCAGGACACTCACCAGAAGCATCAGCATATTCTGCAAATAGGTGATCCTAACAACCATTTGGTAAACTTCTCGTCTTTGTCCTTTTTATTAACCTATTCAACCAGAGATACAAATATCTAATAATAAACAAAGATACAAAGACTGGGGACCACATATGAGATGAAAGGCAAGGATCCCATTCCGAAAGTATCTTCATGCTGTTTCTATGATAGGAGAAAAATCTCAGTGGGAAAGAGGGAAATTGAGGGTCATTTGCAGTATTAATTCAATTTTTTCTTGGGCACCATAATTGGAAGCGTGTCATTGGCTTAGAATGTGAAAAGGAAATCAAGAATTTTAAATTATAATACAAATGATCCTTATTTACAACTATGTCGATCATGACAGCATTTGTTGAAGTACAAATATAACAGTGTGTTGTTAAACTCACATGATTTTTACATAGTTTTAAAAATGATTTGATCCTGAATGTTTGATTTTCAATTATCAAGACAGCATGAACATGTTATTCTTTTAATACTACCATTAAAGAGGATATCAATAAGAGAACACAGAAACTATGGACTTCTTTCATTAAGTAATCTCTTTACAGCTTGAACAATGAATACTTCAATCAAAACTGACAAACTAGACTGATTATTCTTAATCAAACACAATAAATTGGGTGACCATCCTTCACATCTTGGTTAGAGATCTGGCACTGTGCCATTTTTATAACATTTTCCATTGCACAAGTTCTAAGGAAATTTGTTTAAGGAGCCCAATGGGAAAAAAAAGTATAGGCACAAAGCAGTTTTGTTACCTGAATATTATATACTATTTTAGTTTTCAGAAAAAGTGCACTAGAATAAAACCACTGAGATTATAACAGCAAATTATATCATTTTAGCCAATGCCTTATAATTTATATGTTGATTTATTTAATGGCCTATACACTTATATGAAAACTTTGAAAACAACAGTATTGCCTTTAGAGTGCTGCCTGTCAAAATTTTCTGGCTAAAGATGATTGTTCTGCTGAGGCAAATATAATTATAATGGAAAGAGTTGGTGATAGAACCAAATCATTAAATAAAACAGAGATTCTTTTTTGGGGGGGCTTCCAACCTAAGCCATTGTTTTCTCATAACTGTCAAATGAAGCCAAGTAGTTAAGGGTTCCATCTTTATTGCATCTGTTTTTATTAAATTTAAACAGAATTTTCACTATGTCAGAAGATTAAGCATTTCAGTGACGCTACAATTCAGCTACTACTTGTATTCTTGTAGGAAGAAGGATAAACTGGGTGGAGGACAATTAGTGCCAAGTCAAAATATGCACATAGAAGGTGGCAAAGCAGATTATATGTTATAAATTATTTTCTTGATCCTGGTTCCCTAACCTTGATCTTGTAAGTCCACTGCTCTCTCAGAGTTCAACCGAATCAGTAAATATTTTGCTGTCTAAGAAGATAGACAAAGTCTTCGACTTAAAAACAGTGCCTCAGTTTCTACCCTAGACTGCTTGAAGTCTGAAGATAAATAACTCCATTTCTCCATGACTTATATGCACAGCCATGTAAATAATGAGACATGTGGAAATACATGGAGTAAACAGCCATGAATTATATAACATTAGAAGATTTGGGATATTATTTAAAATGGGTAAGCAAAACACGTCAAATGCAAAATGTCCCATTTTGAATTCTAACACTTCCAAATGAAAGAAGCTATTATTCTGAATTTAATACAATGGCTTTAGGTTCAAAATGGGGTGCTCTGAATTCAGTTCACAATTCAAAAAACTTTGGGTGCCACTACTTTCCAAATGACATACAGGTAAAGAAGAATAGGTTCTTCAAGTAAATTGTGGCAGGAAATCTAGCTGCAATTATCAAAGATACATTTTTTAAAAAATCTGGAGTACCCTCTTCGGGGATCATCCTCAAATTTCAGAATTTTCTAAGGGAAGCAGTAGTTTCTTTTTCCATTATTTTCATCCATTTGAGAAGAAACTATTTCACAAGAGATCAAGAGGGATGAATTACTCTTTGCAAACTATGAGCTGAAACATTATCTCAAACATGCTTTTTCAAAAGGAACTGGACTTTCTTTGTTTTTCCTTGAAGAAAGGTTAAATGGCATCAAATATCACTTCTTTGGAAGATAGAACCACAGTATTGTCTACAGTATTATTTCAAACGTAAACCTATTATTATTCTGCACAGGTCATCCACTGCCTTCACCTCAAAATATTACTAATTCTAACAATATTTAAAGTTTAGCAACAATGTAATTTAATTGAGCGCGGCTTAAACTATTGGGCAAACATAGACATGATTTGTAGCTTATAATTTAGCATTCCATATTTATACAACCCCTGAATCTTATTCAAATCAGGATTCAGACAAATTGTAATTTAGTGCACTGTGTAAAACCAGTCAATAACAGATAAAGGATTTAACCGACAAATACTGGGCTTTACTCAAGACAGCAGGAATAATGGCATATTCCAAATATCAGTCAATTTTGGCACAAAACCTTCAGGCCTCTGCTGAAATGCAGAAGATGGAAAGGGATGTCACCTCTCAACATGGCAATGACCCAAAGCATACCTTCACATAAACAAAAGAATGGCTTCGCCAGAAGAAGATCTAGGTTTTGGAATGGCCTCAAACTCCCTGAATCCAACTGAAAATCTGTGGGGTGACCTGAGGAGGGCTGTGGGCAGAAGATGCAATCTGGCAGATTGGGAGCGCTTTTGCAAGGAAGAGTGGGTAAAGATTCCCAAGGGAAGATATGCGGGGGCTGACAGGCTCCTACCCCAAAGAGACTGAATGCTCGCAGACACATAAAAAGGTGCTTCAGCGAAGTATTAGTTTTACGGGGGGGTGCATCTTTAGGCAGTCATATTATTCTAGTTTATATTGTTATTCTTTTCCTAAAAGATTTTAGTTTGTTTCTAATTGTATAATTTATATGTTATATTAAAGCTGGAAAAATTTTTAAGGTGATTTATCTTAATCTGGTTTATTTTTACATCTCAAAAACATGGCATGTTAACAAGGATGTGTCCGGTGTAGTTAAGAACCAGAATCAACCCTCCCTTTACAGCATTGATTTCCTGATTTAAAACACTGTTCCTGAAATAGCTAAAATTTATTCTAATAAAAATAGGCAGTTTAATTACTGAATCACAAAACAAAATCTTGATTTTCTTGTGCAGAATGATTGAATGATCATCTATATTTTTCTAAACAAGGATTATAGATTCTTCATTAGTTAAATAAAGTTAATGTTTGCAAAGCACTCCAGAGCTGCCTCCAGATGAGATGGGTGGCATACAAATCCAATAAATAATAAATAAATCAAAATCATGAATCATGCCATCATAGTAATGTGACCTGTTTTTGTTCAGAATGTTGTATGAACAAACCAGCATGGTTTCTTGCTTACTGTTTTATTGTATGTTATATGAACCTCACACAATTTTATTTTAGTAATATGGGAACCTATCATTCTTGTGCATGATTTACTGTGAGACATAAATGCCATCACTGTGACTTATTTTCAACAAACCATGATCAAATCAATCCATTGGTTTACAATATTAAATCCAATCAGCATGACAAATATTGCTAACAATAATACTAGGACGAGTGCATTTTTCATTGCTTCCATTTCTACTGAAGGGTGAGAATTCTTTTACTAGTGCTTGACCAACTGTTGTCAAGTAGTCCCAATTACAAGTAATCTATACTAGCCTATCAATATAAGAAAACTCTTCCTTTCCTTCCTTTGTTCTGCTGTCACTCAGAAAGCCTCTGCTCTTTTATACCCTTCATGCCTGGCTCAGACATTTGATACTACCCATTTTTCAGATAAGAAGTTATAGCAAAACCAAGGGACCAAGGACAATTTATGCATTTCAGCAAAATCAAATCAAAATATAGCAGAATAGATAGATCCTCCCAGAACAAAAATCACTGTAGATCATTCTCTCTGTTTGTTCTTATTCCAATATATACAACCAGGTCTAGGAGACTCATGATATCAAGCTGGTTTGCAAGAATGTCGTCATCAAACTTTGTAGGCTATCTTATTAGCCAAAAAAGATAGTGAAATAATTCATGATGAAAGTTAAAACCTGCCTCATAAGAAAAGCTGAGACACAAGATAATACAACAGAAATAACTGACAATAGGGAGTAGCCTGGAAATTGTATGCACTTATTTATTTATGTACCAGCTTTCTACTCTGGAGAATTTAAAACAGCCAACAAAATTTAAGAGTACCCAAAGGAAGAATTACCTAGATTACCAAAAACTTCCATAAATTTTAAATGTTAGATTGGTCTTTTCTGAATTTACACAGATCAGCTGTTCTCTGTGGATATACAGTATTATGTTTTCATGCTTCCTTCCTTCCTTTTTTCCTCAGTTTTGTTAATGTGAGCACACTTTTTTCTGTGTTCTTACTGAACAACCTGCTGAGAGGTTAACTGACTTCTAGCAAGTGATCATGATCAAGTCAGCTTTGTAGCACATGCCGAACATGAAACAGATGTGGGTACATTGATTCATAATACATACAATACTAATCCTGTTCAGGATAGAGTATTCACCTTGTCTAATTTCACGAGTGACACAAACTGAAAAATGAGAGAAAAATAACTATAATTTTAATTGTAAGAAATTGGGGTAAAAAAGTGGCAGACCTGAATTGATTTCAGAGACTGAAAGAATTTTCTTATCGATTTAATATTCCATCCTGTGTTCATAACAATGTTCTGCATATGCCAACTGTGGTTTTAGATCAACAGTATGTTGGCTTGCAAAGTAGTCTTTAGATCAGAGACCCTATCTTGCACTGAATCATATGCCAGGAAAAAACTAGACTTTGGGTGTGTTTTGGGCATAATGGACCAAAATTGACTGCTGCTGATTTTGTTGTTGGAAAATGTTGCATGTGGCATGAGATGACTAAGATTGGTTAACATACATTTTCTATACTACAAAATAATATTATGTGGAAGACTTAACTAATCAAGTATGTTGGAAGACAGTACGGATGTAACCATCTACTAATGATTCCAACTATGGAAGATTGATACATGCAATTTAAGAGGAGCAGGAATTAACAAATGGAATGGAAGGGAGTGGAAAGAGAGCCAGTCTGGTCTAGTGGTAAGGCACTAGGCTACAAACCAAGAGGCTGTGAGGTCTGATTCCACATTAGACATGAAAGCTGGCTGGGTAACTTGAGGCCAGTCACTCTCTCTCAGACCATAATGTCAGGCTCAGGCAATAAGCTGGTCAGTGAGTATCTGTTGCAAACAAGGGATCAACACATGGCTGATTCTCCCTCCCCCTCCCATCAAACAGAGCAGACTCTTGAGTTGGCAGGAAAATGTTATGTGAAGAAAATGGAGTGGAAAAGTGTGTTGTATATGCAATTAAGAGAAAGGGAAAGGAAATGTATCAAAATATGATTGATTTGGATGCTTATGTTGAAAGATTGAAATAATTACTGAATGATAAAAGGATAGAGAGATTCTGAATGTAAGAGACAACACCTTTAGTGTAATTTGAAGACAACAGACATAGAAGTACTAACAGTGAAAGTAAAATAACGGAAGGAAGACAAAGTACAAGTCTTGGAAGAAAAATGTTACACTATAGACAGAATGAATGAAATCAAATGTAAGAAAAGACATGGAAGCTGATTAGAAAAGGGTAAAATGAATATCTGTATGTTACAAAGTATACATGAAGCTACACTAACGGAAAATATGAAAAAGGATGTTTGATAGAATAAAATTAAATAGGATATGGATGATGAAAATACCTATAAAGAATAATTGTTACTGCACTAAAAACAAAGAAAGAAACTGTTTAATTGATATATGGCAAAAATGGCAGCTCTAAATATGTAAGTGAGAGCCAGTCTGGTATAGTAGAAATCTGAAGATCACAAGTTCGAATCCATTTCTAAACATGGAGTTATCTGAATAACTTTGTCATTCTCTCAGCTTTAAGAAGCAGGCAATGGCAATCTCTTCTGAAATTTTGCCAAGAAAATTGTAGGGACCTGTCCAAGTAGCCTCCAAGAGTCAACACTAGATTGAAGGCTTCCCTTCCCTTCCACTAAAAAAAAAGTAATTAAATAAAGGAACAGGTTAAAAGAGGCAAAGAAATAAAAATGTTTTTGATAGAAACAATTGTTCTAGAATTTGGCAACAAGGGCTAAATAAGGAGTGTCAAACAGAGTGAATTCAATTAAAAGCAATGAAATAAATTTGCATGAAATGGAAGCATGAGAACATTGGAAAGAGGTTTTCAGAAGTCTGTATAAAAATTGCAGTGATATTATAGTCGTATGAAATTAAAATGAATGCTGTAAATGTTAGTGTTTGAGAAAAAATGATGAAAGGAACAATAAAATATCGAGAAAACACTAAATAATAAAGCTGCAGTACAAATGGTATCATTGAAGAAAAGTTAAAAAAATAAATGTGATTTGCCAAGGGTGTGGCTATGCAACATGCTTAACTTATATTTGGAAGATGGTATTAAAGAATGCCTTTATTATTCCTTCATACATAAATAAAGACAGCAAGAGTACGTGCAAACATTATAGAGGAATTAGTTTTGAGGGTGTTTGCAGAGGTATTTGGCATAATTCTGATTGAAGGGATTTAAGAGGTGACAATGAGCAATATTTGGAAAGTGTGGTATGGCGTCATGAATGACAGCTCTTTGGATCATTGAGAAATGCATGAATGTGAAATGTTATCTTTTGATTGCTGATTTATAGAAATCATATAAACCAATATGAAACATTTGCACAAATACAAGACTAGTTACTGAATGTAGCAGTAGTGGTATATGATAGAAGCAAAGAAGCATGAAATTAAAGAGAATGCTTTGGGGAAAGTTTCAACATTAAATAAGGAGTAAGACAAAAATATGTTTGGCTAATTTATGTATTTATGGATAAATATACATATATTTATCCATAAATACATAAATTATGCAAACATATTTTTATATGATGAGGTATTTTGGATGAGAATACAAATATGAACATATGTGTATTTTTTATGGAGATCATACAGCATTGCTGGCTGAGAACTAAAAGATTTGTGGTAAATGTTAAACATGTTAAGAATACAGATCTTAAAATTAATGTTTCAAAGACTAAGTACCTGTAGTTATCTAAGTATTTCTTAGTCATTGTGCAACATTACAAAACGTACTGTGGCCGGCCATTGATTGTTTAGATTCTAACAATCAAAGAGCAGAATATCAGGTGACACAAATTCTCTATTCTTTGCATCCATAAGTTAGGACCATCAAGGATTATAGTCACAAGCAGCCTTTCAGAGAAATGCTATCTAATTTTCTATGAATAAAAAGCCTGATTAGCCTGCAACCGTAAACCTAGATGGTTTGAGTAACAAGTCTGGCCAGTTGGATCTCAGAAAAGGTCAGGCCCTAAAGGGACTGTGAATTTTGTCATTTGTCAGGCAGAGTATTCCTTTCAATAATTGTAAGCCTGAACTGGGAATGTAAAATCAAAGATCATAATACTATGGAATACTGTATCAAACTATAAGTGAATGTAATCCCCATCAATTATTTATGTTTAGCTCCAAATATAAGAAGCCTATATCTCTTAAAAATGTTGTAAGACCATATTAGGGACTATCTTCCCAACTATGTTCTTGCCTGTAAGTTTTGCATGGGAAACTTGGTCTCTTGTTGCTAAAGAAAGTTGGCATTACATGTTGATTAGACTTTTGTTTGAAAAAATATTATCTTCAGTCCTAAATTGTCAAAGGTTCTTCAGATTCTTTCATCATAAATAGCTAAGGATATACATTTCCTGAAATCTGAGTTCTCTCTTGTGCAATTAGCCTCAATAGTGTAAAGTTGGAAACTTGTTCTGCTGTTATGCTATGGTGACAACAACCATAGCAAAGCCCAGAAGGAAGGAAGAATTTCTACTTCTTCCAAAATTCAGAAGTGAAAGTCGTTAATTTCCTTGTAATCAATATTAAGCAGAGAATAGATGCTGTCCAGGAGAACAAGGAGGGTTGGTGGTTACATTTGTAATATGAGAGCTTCAGCCTTCATCCTCATAACACTGTCTCCACCCAAGACTGGGAAACTAATTTAGTCATTAATAAAGCCAAGCTTCCTGTTTCAAGTTTTGTAAGTACAACTCAGGTCTATCCCAGCAGAAAAATGATATCTCCCTTTTGTATGAAGACAATACTGTTTCACAAACTGAAAACATTTTCTGCTTCTATTTTTTCATTACAGTCAGTAGGAATTGAATTAATTAGTAGGCCTTTATCATTTCCTTTTGTATTTGGATGAAGAGAGGAATCAAACAAATCAGTTGAAGAAGCACAGAATCAGAAAAGATAATCAACCAGGAGACCTTGAGGCTACTATTTATTAATTTGGAGCACTTATACTGTAACTACCAGCAGATTCTTGAGAAAAGTTAAAATGAAGAAAAACAAAACCTTATGCAGCAGTGGTGGGATTCAAATTTTTTTACTACTGGTTCTGTGGGCGTGGCTTATTTGGTGGGCATGGCTTGGTGGTCATGTGATTGGGTGGGTGTGGCTTGGTGGCCATGTGACTCGGTAGGCATGGCCTGGTGGTCATGTGACTGGGTGGGCATGGCCAACTTACTGTCACTCACATCAAGGGGTACCTCACCTGGCCTCTCCCTTCCCAGCCATTCCTTGTCCCACCCAGCCTCAACTTATCTATAGTTCTGTAAAAACGTTCATTTTTTTTTATTTTATTATCTACATACTATAGATGTACTTTCATGGACCACTGAAAGGAGGAAATGGCTCACATGCTTTGCCCACAGGTGTGATAGACAAAAGGCTTTTAAGGGGCTGCAGGAAAGAAAGGGGGGGGGGGCGCAATGTATTATCCAAAGCACCAGAAGGCAAACAAGAAGCAATGGGTGGAAACTGAACAAACACAGAAGCAACCTAAAACTAAGGAGAAACTTCCTGACAGTGAGAACAATTAGCCAGTGGAACTGCCTGTCTCCAGAAGTTCTGGTGCTCAATCACTGGAAATTTTTCAGAAAAGACTGGACAGGCCATTTCCCTGAAATGGTATCGGGTTCCCCACAAGGTCCTTTGAAGTGTTATTCTGTTATTCTGACACCTTTCCCAGGACCTCTACCCAGAGTTTGGCATCCTCAGTTTTCCTGCCTGACCAGTGGCTTGGGCTAGAAGACCTCCAAAGTCCCTTTCAACTCTGTTAAAACCACATGAATTTATGCTCTGGACTATAGACATCGAATGCATGTAAACCCTGAAAAATATGTGTAGTCCTGGGCAAAAGAAAGGCAGTAGAATCACTCTAGGTGTAGGACAATGTAAAATATTAACACATGATAAATAATGGAATAATTAAAAATAATAGCACAGACTTTTCTGTCTCTCTCTCTTCTCTCCCTCCCTTATTTCTTTTTCTTTGTCTTTCTCTCCCTTCCTTCCTTTCTCTTTCTCTCTCTCTCACACACACACACCACACACATACTCTCTCTCCCTATTTTTCTTTCTTTCTCCCTCTCTTTCTTTTCTTTCTTTCTTCTCTCTCTCTCTCTCTTACACACACACACACACCTGTCAGCCTTCATTCCCTCTCACTCCAGGCACTTTACTCACAAGGGGAAGCAAATCCAGCCTTGGAGCAGTTTTGCAGGTTCACAGACCGCTGCTCTGCCCACAGTCGTATGTTTCAAGTGGCTGCTTGAAAATGCATGGGCTCGGGCAGAGGAGCAGTCCTCCTTCAAACTGGGGTGAGCGAGCATCAGGCGGGCGGGACAAGTGAGCGAGCGGAAACCAGGCAACTGGGTCAGGGGCGTGGTCAGCCAGATGTTGCTACTGGTTCGGCGACCCATGCCAAATTCTTGCAACCGGTTTGCCCGATTAGGTGCGAACCGGCTGAATACTACTTCTATTATACAGGTCTTTCCCATGCTTCAGATATTCTTCTGAATTTCTGGATAATAAACGAAATGCCTGTTACATTTACCAGACGTTAATCTTACATAAGGCATTTTTTCTAAAAGACTGTTGCTTTTCTTTTTTTTCTTTTGAGCCCAATAGTACATGGAAAACGTAGAGAGGGAGCGAAGACATTTTTAAGCCTCTTCTAGCCCTCAGAAATTTTAATTATTACCAACCATTTTCTCACCTTATTCATACAGCAGAGACAATCCTGTCCAATGATTCACCTTGAATTCTTAGTGAGACAATAAGAACTGATTGAACTGAGAACTAATATGCAGTCTCTTGTCTCTGTGAAATATAAAAATATAGAGTGGTAACTAATGCTAAAAAGCCTATGAAATACACTACTTCTCCAGCAGCTTGCTGTTTTGCTGTTCGTGAAGGAAGTCTTCCTCCTGTGGCCCACTCATTCACCCACACAGAATTCTATTAATTGATTTTCTTTAAATTTTTGTCTGATGACCAGAGAAATAAAAACACTTTTTTTTCCCACATGCATTTTTGACATTCTTCCTGTCTCAAAATACGTATCACTGACCTATCAGAATACAAATCTAGTACAGAAAGCAGTTAATGTATTAATACATTCCTAATTAATAGAGAACAATTTTCTGTTCCCTTTTGCAATTTACAGCAATTTTAGAACACTTTTAGCAAAATACCTTAAACATTTTATCCTAGTTATCCCATTCCAATATGTTGATATTTCTGTCATTTATAAAACTACCTGAGTCTTCTTTTAACTTATTTATACAGTGTTGGTCATCCCTTTTCTAGTGTCAAGCAATATCAACTGCAAAATGTACTGTGTGAAAAAAGGTGTTAATTTGAATCCGTAAAGCATTATTTGTAATGTAAAAGAATAAAGAGTATCTCTCCCATTTTCATGATGTTTATACAATACTAATTACAATTTAATTAGGTTTTAATTATTCCTTCTAAGTTACAATTCTTATCAATTCTTATATGAAAGACCCGACCCCATTTCTTTCTCAGTTCTATGATATTATGATGACTTTCGTGTTGAATACTATATTCAGCTACAATATGCTTTAGTAAATGTTTTCATTATATACTTTTTCACACCCATGTCAACGACTGACGAAAACAGTAAGCCAAGACTCAAGAATCAGACCATTTAAATATCACTGCAGACGCTAGTTATAGTTGAAAACTGAAACTTTACTGAAGGAATGAAATTAGATACTAAGCAAACTTTCACTGACTTCTTAATGAGCCTAAAGAGAATATGTAAATTCCCACAATTCAGGAAAATAATTAATGAATAAGGGCAGATAAAGTGGTGACTGAGGTTTGCCATAATTTGGATTAATCATGAATAAATGAAATCGATAACTTGGAGGGAATTGTATTTTTATAAAAAGATAAGTCTCTACACTCGAGGGAGGATAGGGACTTTTATTTTAAAGTTGCAATCCTAAATGGAGTGTGAAAATAGTGTGATAGAGGTAGCAACAAGGAGAGTAGCTTTTTAAAATACAGAATGCTTTCCCCATGAACAGCCCTTGTATTTCCAAAGTTGCCAAAAGTGTTTCTTACAGACCTAGGTTTATAATTCAATGAAGAATTCCAGTCTCTCAATATTTTAATTCTGAAGTAGATGCCTCCACAGAAAATTTCTAGAAATATGCGGCTTAGTGGAATGCAAAGGAGCGCAAAAACGGAAAATTCTTAAGAAATATCTTTCTCTACATATCTTACATGTTTTAAATTAAATAATTATTATTCCATACTAATTCCACATTCTTTGAACTTTTCCTACCTTCTCATTAGACCACATATTAAAATGAGTTTTTATGTCATTCAGTTTTACCAAATTTTAACTTGCCTAAAGCAGAGCACCATCATAGGTGAATATGACCCTAAGCTAAAGGAGAAATGGAATAATGATTAGGCTTCCACGCTCCACTTTTTTGGGGGAGGATGGTGAAGTATTGAAAGTTTCTGGGCTTATGATTCCAAATATTAATGTTTCTGAGTAAACAATGTAAAGGGTTCAAATATACAAAGTATATTCTTCTAACACTGCAGAAAATGACCTAAACTGTCAAACTCCACAAAGCAACTCTCAACAACAAATACTAGTATTTGACTACATGGGGTCAGTATTGCAATCCTGCACATGCTTGCCTCCGTCTTAACAGGATTTATTATTCATGCATTCTATTATCTGATCATTTTCAACAGAACTAGGTTTGGGTTCTGGCGGCACAATATAATGAGCGCTGCTGGCTCTAATATGTAACTCCAAGTGCCTGACAAGAAGCTCTTTGGAGCAGACCTTGATATCTGTCCAAGCACTGATTTGGTTTCCCACTTCACTCCAATTTATGTAGCACATTTAGTGTAATCTAAGTACAGACTAATTTCTAGAGACACAATGAGAAAACTGAAAGAATAATGTTGACAGTTTCATTTTCTCATTGCAAAATCTAAATTGCCACATACTATTTTCAGAGACCTTCCCTTCATTCAAAAAATAAGCCTCGGATTACTTACAAGACAGAATTGTAAAATACGGCAATAAAGTTGGTCGATGCAGCAAACTGGAGTCAAAGGGCATGAACATGATGATCAGCACAGCAGGAAATCATTGTTTAATGTTATTTGGGACACTTTCTGCCCCATCTTCACAATCCTCCACTTAAAATGGTCTTGTCTATTCTCGTCACCATTCTGGAACTAGCCCTCATCCCACCTCCTGCCAAAAAAATAACCCTTAAAAACCCTGCGGGTTTTTAATCTCCCCCAATCGCCATTGCAAAATGTTGTGAGCAACTGCAAATCAAGGCTTCGGCTCCAGACCGGCTTGTTTAAAAAGAGTTCATCAATCTTACGAATCTCGGTTTGAGTTTTCGGGCGGGCGGGGGGAGAAACAAAAAACTACTTGTCAGCGCTCCGGTCTTTTCGGGTCGGCGTCACCCTTCGCTTGACCCTCCAACTTCCAGCCCTTTGGTGAAAACTTCCTAAGCCTTCCTCTTGAGCGTCTCCCCCTTTTCCATCCACTAATGGGGATTTTAACCCCGCTGAAGGGGAGCGAAGAGGGGGAAGGAGGCCATCCTCCCCACCCTGTTGATTTCGGCGGCCCTTCCTCAGAAGCAGCCCCGCCCCGCCCCCCACTCCCAGCTCTCGAATCCCCCCCCTTCCCTTCCCCCCCCCCCCNCTCTGCCGAAAGTTTTTCTCCCGCTCGGCTCCCTTCGTACCCTTTTCAGCCGCCGGCTGCGGAGGGCACGAGCAGGAAAGGAGGACAAAGCCCCCTAGGAAAACCCGGGAAATTTCGGACGGGCCTACTTGGGAGGTGAAGCCTCATCGTCCAGGCCGGCCGAGAGAGCCGCGGGAAGAGGGGGAGGGACCCAGTCTCCACCGCGTTTATCGGGCTCCGCGTGAGGCCGGGGCTGAGGAGAACGAAACCGTGTCCCCTTCTTTTCGAAGGGTGGGGGGAGAGAGANGCTGAGGAGAACGAAACTGTGTCCCTTTCTTTTCGAAGGGTGGGGGGAGAGAGAGGTCGAGGCTAACCAGGCGGCCTAGAGCTCCGGCAGCAGCAGAGGCGGCGGCGCGGAGCTCCGGCCGGCCTGCTCCCCGCGCCGCATCTCATCTTCTCGGCGCGGCCCTCGCAGAAAGAAGCGGCTGCTGCCCCTTCTCGAGGGAGGGCAGAGAAAGGAGGGCGAAGGAGCAAGCAAGCGGTGGCCTCTTCCCAAGTGGGAAAATGGGCGCCGGGAGCAGCTCTTAGGGCCGGGATAGGGCTCCCCTTGGCCCCCGGCAGAGAACCGGCCAGTTCGGGGGACTGTTTCGAGGGGGAGGGAAAAAAAGTTTAAAGACCCGGAATAATGGGGGAGGGTCCCTGCGTTTGGAGGAGGGGGACAAGACCGGGCGGGCTGCGAGCGGCGGGGACGAGGAGTTCGGGGACCCTTGGGAAGGGGGGGGGAGAAGGGCGGCCCGGAGCTCTCACCTGTGCAAAAGTAGGGCGGGGGGGAAGAGGAGGGAAGATCTCGCTCAACGGAGGGGCTCTGCTCCCCTCGCCCTGCGAGCAGCACTAGCAGCAGCCATTCATTGTCAGCCTAGGCGAGCTCAGCGGAGAGCAGCGCACTCGATCGAGCCGGGGGAGCGCAGCGCGCCGCCAAGCCGAGCCTCCAGCGCTCTGCTCCCGAAGGCCTGCCTAGCGGAGCTCCGAACCAGGCGCTGACTCGCTCGTTTTACCCGCTCCGGCCGTCGGCACCGACTTTTCTCTCGAACCCGAAGGGGTGTTTGTTTTTGGACTCGCCGGCCAGCCCGGCCCGATTTCGTTATATCAGACTTGGAAACTAGTTTCCATGCCGGAGGGAGGGGTGATAGGAGAGCGGGGGGGGGGGGGGG
>BHFT01007833.1:0-72922 GCA_004320025.1 Laticauda laticaudata | reverse complement strand
CCTGAATTTTGCTCTGTGTTCCTTCAATGCCTGAGGGGACCCGTCTCTGCAGACACGTGAATAAAACCTTGCTTTTCTTGGATCAACGAATCTTTTGGTGGTTTTTTATCTGCTTCCACCTCACATACCCATGAAATTGTGATTTAGTAAACACCACAAATTGCACCGGTCAAATGACTGACATTAGAGCTACCAGTTCTGGGCTACAAAAGTCCACATGATCACTACTGATGTTGTTATTGCTCGCAATAGTATTGTTGGAAGAAATATCCATCTGGCTCAGTTCCAAGCTGGGAGGAAGACACTGGAAACATGGAGGCTGGTTGGAAAGATGGTTTAATGGTGAAGCAGAACTAAGCACATGGTTCTGGGCAGTGGATCACATGGAGTTGAGAGAGGGTGGCTTTTATACCTTCTCTTGGGCTTTGAACTTGAGCTTCCTGTTCCTGTGCAAGAACATGTGTTCTATTGGCTGTTGTGGGACTCCCATGGGCCATATATAAATAGGAGTTGGTCAGGGCTAAGCTTGGTTGAAGCTGAGGGGGTGATGAGGTAATGAAGAGGCTTGTGTTCTGAAAGGGTGTTGGGCAATTCCTACTGTGTCTTAATGGCTTTGTCCAGGTTTGGATCTTGAGTGAGGGCTAATCCCATCATCCTGAAGCATAAGGTCTTTTGTCTTGTGGATGGGCTGGCCCAATCCTGCTGGGGCTATTAAGAAAGGTGGAGGCTGCTTTCCAAGAGCATGTTTCTCCTTTAGGTAAATATAATATTCTGTCTTTTTAATATTTCTCAAAATATTTCACTCTTCTAATAGGGGTGGCTTCCCTCAGTATATTGCATACTTTAGTATGTATTCCCAATTGACTTATGGCACAAAAAGAAACATTTTCATAAAATTACAGTGCCTGTATCATTCTATTCAATATGAAAAATACTGTATTTTAAAAGGTTTTCTATATAATTCTTAAATATGTATCAACAACTAATACATTTTCAAACTTAAATTTTAAAATTTATAGCAAAAGAGAGGGAATATATTTGTGGAAAGGGAAGAAAACCATACCTATCTTGTATGCATACTGAAAATGATCTTAAACATAGGCACATTTGTAGGAAATAAATTGAAAGAACCTAGATGCTTTAAAATCTTTAAATTTTTGACATTAAATTAAGAATAACTGCTTTGAATTAGGGCCAAAACTACACTGGCAACCAAGGCCCCCTCTGAATATCCCACCCAATGAGGTTTTGAGTAGTCTCCAGTGGTGGAGTTCAATTTTTTTTACCACTGGTTCTGTGGGCATGGCTTGGTGGGCGTGGCAGGGGACGGATACTATAAAATCTCCATTCCCACCCCATTCCTGGGGGAAGGTTACTGCAAAATCCCATTCCTTCCCCATCCCACTAACCTGCTTTCCAGCTCCATTTTCCTATGCAGGGCAACCAAAGAAGACCCAGCCAATCAGCTGGAACTCGGGAGGCAGCGAATAGATGCGGGCGGGGCCAGTCAGAGGTGGTATTTGCTGGTTCTCCAAACTACTCAAAATTTCTTCTACCGGTTCTCCAGAACTGGTCATAACCTGCTGAATGCCACCTCTGATAGTCTCATTCTGTGACAGCTGAATCAAATGGCTATAACTACTATTAGGAAAACCGAGGCCAGGTCCACTTTCCTTAGGTAAAGGAACACACTAGAATTTTTCTTTGTGCAAACTATAATAGTGCTAGTTTTTCAAAGCACAGGTATTGTGCAGGAACACGTGACAGTACAATACCCATAAAGTTTATAATGTAAACACAAAAAAACCATAATCATTTTACAACTCTGGGAAAAATAGGAAATTCAAGTGAAGGAATCGATATAGCAGCCATGACAATTTGATTGAAATTCCACCCCCTTTTTGCACGTACAACGTGCTTAAAAAACAGACAGAGCCTCCATTGTACCATAATGGTTCTCATTTGAATGTTTTTGATCATACCAGAACATACCTAGGCTAATGGTTTTGCATTGGCTGCCAGTTAATTTCCAAGTAGACCCTACTTGGTCCAAGTGGCTTGAGATAATAACTTACTCCATATGATTCCCTACTCCTAATAAACATCTATCTGAGATAGTTCCTCTCTAGTTGCCACAGGTCACCTTTTGACAATTTAAGGCTGAGCTTCTTTTGCTAATGTTCAGCTTTTTTGGAATGCACTTTCTTTGTTCTCATTTTTTGAGCCATTGGGAACATCTCTTTAGGCAGACGTTTGACTATTTGATAGATTTAGTCAGTATTTTCATTTTTAATAAGACTTTGTTGTATAACAACATATGGCTTCCCCAGGAGGAGAGTCATGCTAGACAAAAAGGCCAAGCTGAAGAAGAACTCTGGGCAGATAAATAATTAGCAATATCCTATTTCACAGGGTTCTGATGCGCGTTCACAACCAGCGAACCAGTTGTTAATATAAGTGCAGCCCACCTCTGACTATCATCAATTGATTGCAGAAAATCTAGACATCGATCTTCAAGCTGCTGCTTTATGGACAAACTCAAGTCTCTGGATAGTCTTCCAGCTTTTTTGATTCTACTGAAGTCAGTGTTCTCCTACTGTGCCTATTAGAAAAAACCTCAGACTTATAAAGTAGTTTTAAAAATCAGAATAATGTTTAACACTGATTGTTTTGCATTATCATTTAGCTCAAGGTGAATCCAGGAGCTAACAGCAGCAATATGAGAGTGCTCCAATCAAAGTAACACTAATTATTATATTGGTAAGAGGATCTTTTTTCAGCTTCTGTTAACTGTGACATGAAGAGGCGTCTCTGTTTTTGTAGGTCATGTTCTCATGGTATCACCTTCATCTCACTCACAGTGTACCATGCAGACAAAGTACATTTAGCTTTTCCATTTTAGAAGTACTATTGCTGGTATGTCATGCTGCAGAGGTTCTGCTTGATTGAACAACCTGCCACCAGCACACATGGACACACAACTACAAGGATCAACTAGTTCAGAACACATGTTCTAACCCTCTTTTAAACTGCCTCCTCCCTTAGGGAAAAAAAAACTGGTGGCATTTTTCCCTGCTGACAGGTGAGAATTCATCACTTGCTTTCCTTAAGATGTCACAATAAATCTGTGAGTAGGAATCACAGTTGCTTGTCTTGTTGGTGAGACAGAATAGGAACAGCAAATAAGTGGAAAGGGTGATGGTGTGCTCATTGACTTGAGGAGCTTATATTTAATGCAACTGAGAGGAATAGCTGAATATTTCCAGCTATTGTATATCAGTTCCTAAAAGAAATATACGATTAGTGAGTACACATCAACTCTTTTCTGCCTGTTCTCAGAAACAATAATTCTGACGTATTTGCCCACAACATAGAAAGAAAAGATGACAGAGCAATCAAGAGAGAATGAGAAGGAGGAAGAAGTACACATGTTGCTAAAATATATGTTTGGCAAAAAAGTTGCCATAAATACAGTTTATAAATCTAACTCCATTTTGCCAGCTCCTAATTTTCCAATTCTCTCAACTAGTTTCATAAATTGCACCAAGGTCTTGTTTGATATTCTGTGGCTCCCAAGACTGACTTGAAATTCTGGTGCTGTATGGCACAGTGACTCTGTTTATTGATAAACATTAATTAAATTTCAATTTTCCATGCTGCCTTTAACTTCAGTTCACCTTGCTAAAGTCGGTGTAAATCACACCAATCTTCTGTTCTGCAAGCATTTCTTGTTGTTTCTCATAGTTCTAGATCTCCATTTCTAAGAATTGAAATACGCAGCCAAAAGAACCTCTCCCTTCTTGTGCATTTTCTTTCCATTTTTTAAGTTCCATTTTCAGTTCTTCTAAGAGTGATACCATTTTAAAGACTTTTAAACAACCACCCGTAAATTTAAGTCATCTTGATGCACAAACCAAAAATCACCAAATAATCCAAAATATCCCAAAATAATCCAAGGCTATTTCTTCTTGCTTCTTTTTTTCCATTTTCCTCTTCCTAGGGATTCTATTATTTTGGTACCAAGTTTCAGTTAAAATGTATCTTTGAGGAATCTTGTAAAATTTCACTGTCAGTTCCTTTTAGTTATAGTTCCATTCCTTAGTTCAGGCAGTGTCCTCCATTTTTCCAGATACTGCCCTTTTATTCTTTTTTTTCTCCTTTCTTGCTTTTAAAAACTTTTTAAATATCCAGAAATCTTTATTATCCTTTGACTTTTATTTTCAGCTTAGATGCCTATTAATGTCAAAGTGGATTTTTTTCAATTTCTTGCTTAAGTCTCTTAGCTGTCAGTATAAGGAAGGGAAGAAAAAAAAAACCCAACCCTTTCCTTCTCTCTCTCCTTTGCAGCTTCAAAATCTTCTTTGGGAAACAATGTTATTTAATTTAAATGCCAGGGTACCTTACGTTGTTGCTTTTTTGGTTTAGCCCAGTCAACCAAAGCTTTCTCTTCTTATCTTCCTCTGCACATTCTTTTCCAGTTCAGTTCTTCTTTGAGGTGGCCATTTCTGACCACCGGTGCAACCGCCTTCGGGAAAGGGAGTAATGGCCAGCTGGGGAAGAGAGATGCGGCTCTCCTCAACCCTGCTGGCAGTCTCCCCCTTCTTCACTACCTCTATGGGGTGGCTTAGCCTCGAAACCAGCCGGCTCGGGGCACTCTGGCGGTGAGCACAGATCGAAACCGCGCATGATCACGGATTTCGGTCTGTCACCGAAGAGACTCAAACTGAAAGTCTCTGAGTTTTCAGCAGCTTCAAACACCCATTTCACCTCTTAATATTTCCAACTCTCCAAAACTCAGATCTTCTTTCAGAGCTACCCCATTTACCCCACATATACTTTTGTTATACGATCCTCAACAAGTTCTGCAAAGTCTGGCAGGTCCCAGAGAAAGACAAGGAGGACACCTAAGGAGAAACGAAGTGTTCTGAGGTGAAATTGAAGGAATCTATAACATTTAGGTCTAGAAGAGATGCTTGAGAATGTGTATTGTCATATGCCACAAATATTCACAGGTCATTTTCAACTTATGACCATTTGTTTAGTGTTGGTTCAAAGTTATCATAGCATTAGAAAAGGTGACTTATAACCAGGGGTGGGATTCTACCAGTTCTGTCCACCTCTGTAGAACCGGTTGCTCTGAAGAGCAGCAAACAGAGAGCATACAACCGGTTGTATGTCTGCTCTCTTTTGGCCCACCCGGGCTCTTACCTGGCCTTTATTTCTTGCTTTTTCAACCTCAGCTGCTTCGCGTGACACAGCTATGGTTGAAAAAGTAGGAAACAAGTGCCTTTTCAATCGCTGCACACCTACACGCAGTGCTGCTCAGTTGTCCAGGCAGCTAGCTGACAACGATATACACACACGCGCAGTGAAATGTAAAATCACCAATTACAGTAGGATCCCACCCCTGCTTATAACCTGTTCTTGAAGTTAATGACCAGTTAATTACAATGATTGCAGCATCTTACAGTCTTAGGATTACAATTTGTGACCTTCCCAACTGGCTTTCCACAATCAGTGTTAATTGGGGAAAACAAATTCACTTAATGGCCATGATAAAAATCCTTGTAAAGTTGGATCTGGTCATATGTTGACTTCTTTAACAATCACATTGCTTAGGGACCAAAATTCCAGTCCCAATCGTGGTAATAAGTCAAACTCTACTTGTAAAAGAATATTGCACAAAAGAAGACCATGTTTTCTATTATCCTAGACTGGACAAGTATTCCTTGACTGTATTCTTCCTGCTGGTCAGGCAACTTCTATTATCCTAGACTGGACAAGTATTCCTTGACTGTATTCTTCCTGCTGGTCAGGCAACTGTTGACATTTAACAGCACTGAAAAACTAGATTTATGACTGGTTCTCAAGCTTATGGTAATCACAGTGTTCCTGTGATTCGAGTGCTTCTCAACCAGCACCCATTCTTCTGTGGTCATCCGAACATCATTTGCAACATTCATGTTTGACTTCCAACAAGCAAAGGCAGAGAGGAAGCTGGCAATGTTGCAAGTTGTGTTCATATGATATTTCACTTAACAAACTGGAGGTGATATGCTTAATAACTGTTGTAGGACTGATGTTGCATGTTGAGTGAGGTCATGTGATATGTCACTCAGTGATAGAGTTGCCGATCCCTATTATAGCTGTTAGGTGAGAACTGCTTGTGAAGTGTTTAAGTTACAAAATGGCTGTAGATTCCAACTGTTCATAAAAACTGAACAATTTCATTATGAAACCAATTACCTGGAAAGAAGCTGCACACAGGGGCGTTTCAAGGTGTGGTAAAAAAAATGGAGGTGGAAGTGATGATTGTGTGATTGAAGCTTTACCTGGGTTTTTAATGTGTCATATATAAAAACAGGCAGTTTTGATGCTCATACTTTAACAGTCAACATCTTGAATTTTTGCCATATCCTATAGACATTCCTTCCTACACAGGATATATGTAAGCAGAAAGCCATCTGTCATGTGTGCTTAAATTTGGGTACCTGCGTCACATGGAGGGCTGGATTCAATGGATGAAAGAGCTGTTCCCAACTCTACAAGCTCTTAGAGCTCCTTCAGGCTTAACAAAGCCAATTATTTTTACCAGGCTTCTATATATTTATTTCCTTAAGTTTTGGAAGAGACAAGAGAAAAAAGAGAAGGAAGATGAAGAGACAGAGGGTTTCATATCCACTGTATTTGTTTTATTTGACTTAATGATAATGGCAGAAGAAAAACTAAGTGGTACTAGAACTACTTTCCCAAACCATGGCATGAGAATTAAATCAAGCATAAAAACTGAGCAAGATGAAGGAGAATGGTCCTCTGTTCTAACAGTCAGCCTTCTCTCATGGTAAACTTAGATTAATCTGAATATTTCCCATGAAATATTGAGCATCAGGAATAATGCTGGAAAAGAGAAGAAAGTACTATAAATCCTTGGATATATTAAACCAGAAGATAGGGACAATTTTCATATAAAATATGCAAAGACAAATCAGCTAGATAATTCACTTATTATGGCTGTCATATTTATTTTGGAAATTAGCAGTGCTTGGATGTGAGCAGATCTGGAGAACATCCGGAGAATGTTAATGGCTTGGAAGCCAGCTTGCAAAGAATGAGCACAGAAAGTAAAAGAAATATTGCTCAGATGACAGTGTGGAAGATGTAAAGCAAATGCTTGCGTCAGAATAAATTGTTTTCACTAAAGGTATTTAAAATATTGAGGCTAATGTTGGTGATAAAAGAGGATGCTTTTGATGTCACTGATAAATTGAAGACACAGATCTCTTACTCCAGATGGTGTCCATTAAGAAAATTCCCACAAACATCTGCAACATCTCCAAGATGAGCTTCTGTATTTTGGACTCTTTTGGTAAATGACATTGTAATAAAAAAAAAAATTTAGAGGGTCTTTCAATTTTTTTTTTTCTCAAATTATACTGTTCTAGTCATAAATAAAAAATAACATTTTTAAACGGATGGAAAACATAATTAAAATAACATTTTCAAACTTACAGAAAGAATAAGTTGCTGAAGAAGAAAATAACAGTCTTGTTCTCTAAATGTTCAGAGTTCTTGGAGAATGTCAACACAGGGAGCATACTGAGGAAAAAAATACTTTACATAGATGTTGATAGGATCTGAACTGGGACTGTGCCTGAGAAATAAATGATTTTAGACACTGATTGATGACATGTAGCACTACCATTTCAATCAGTGGTGGGATTCAAAAATTATTACTACCGGTTCTGTGGGCATGGCATGGTGGGCGTGTTGTGGCTTGCTGGGCATGGCAGGGAAGGCCACTGTCAAATCTCCATTCCCTCCCCACTCCAGGGGGAAGGTTAGTGCAAAATCCCCATTCCCTGCCCACCTCACTAACCTGTTTTCCAGCTCTTTAGAGGACACGTCCCGTTGGTTTCTTCTGGGTCGGTTAGTCGACCCTGAGCCCTCCGTCTCTTATCTACCCCCGCCGAGCAGTCAGAGGTGGTGTTTGCCAGTTCTCCAAACTACTCAAAATTTCTGCTACCAGATCTCTAGAACTGGTCAGAACCTGCTGAATACTACCTCTGGTTTCAATGCTATGTAATCTAATTTACTATATGGAAACCTGCACAGCTTTGAACCTTTTAATACAGGATTCAAAGATGTTAATCCCATTTATACTTTTGTGACATATGACTTGTTTTAAGGCTTTTCCCTCTCATCAGTACATTGGTAAGAAGCAGAGATTGGAACATTGATTTTATCTTACTCTCTCCTCTTCTTCTCTTCCTCTCCCTTATTGTTACTTTTACAAGTAGTTCTTAAAGACAGCGAAATCTACATCTCTTCTGATGAGTTTCACAATGAGTTTGGAGAACTCCTTAGCTTCCTAGTTATTACAAAGGGTGCCATATGAAAACAATCTTCTTTAGCAGCACCTTGCAGAACTGTGACTCTGAAACATCCCACCATGGCACGTCTATTGGCTTGACAAGCTGTTGCCAAGAGACTGCAGAGGGTTAACTGCCCATCTCTTTCACTTTTTAAAAAAATGTACAAATCATTTTCTGGAGGCAGGAACAGGGCAGGGATGCAGTCTGTCCAATGAAGAAGCAAATTGTGCACTCCCTAAGTCAAAGGTGTATGAGAAGAAAACAGACAATTTTCTGGTGAATACAGAAACACTTGAATATTTGGCAGGCTGCAAGGAGCATTCCCTGGATTGAGGGCACTGTTTCTAAGTGAAAGGAGGGCCTTCAGAGCTGATACCCACATGACAGGGAAAGAAATGTTTTAAGGATCAGTATTTTTCACAATGTGTGAAAAAGTAAGTCAGGGGTAGGATTCAAATGTTGTAACAACCGGTTCTGTGGGCATGGCTAGGTGAGGGTGGCCATGTGACTGGGTGGGCATGGCTTCTTTTTTTTTTTTGCATTAACCCTCCCCGCTATTTTTTGGGCCTTCTGGGCCTCAGGGAAGCCTCCTGGGGGGTGTTTTTGCTCCCAGAAGGCTTCCCTGGGGCCCAGGAAAGAAAAAAAAAAAGGATGGTATGGGGTGTGTGAGCCCCCATCCATTTTTTTTATTTTTTATTTTGCTTTCCTGGGCCTCCAGGAAGCCTCCTGGGTGAGGCAATGAGTAAGCGAGGGGAATCCCGGCACAACTGATCATAGGAACAGGTGATGGTCGTGAGGAAAAAAAAAAAAGAAATACCTTAAGGAGTGACTGGGTAGGGAAGAATGCAGTCAGTGATGTCAGGCATGCACACAATGTTGCACATGTGTGAATAAAGACTGACTGGCTGGGGAGGGGGGGAGGGGGGGAGGGGGGGGAGAGGGACGGGCCAGCCAGGGGCACAATTTGTCAGTTCTCCGCATTGCGCAGAATCATAACAACCGGTTCTATAGAACCGGTCAGTACCGGTAGAATCCCACCCCTGAGGTAAGTTCTTTTTAGTAGGACTGGGGAGATCCATCTTCAAGTCTACCCTCAACCATGAAACTCCTGGGTGACTTTGGGCCAGTCATTCACTCTTGACCCAATTTATCTGAAAGAGTTGCTGTTGCATGGATAAAATACAGGGAAATCCCCATCTAAGCTGTTCTGGGCAACTGGTAAGAAAGGTAGGATATAAATCCAACAACAAACATAGCTGCTTTGAAGGTTCTTCTCACTAACATTTACATGTGAACGTGCATTTTAATGCATCAATTGGGGGGGTGTCATAACTTTTTTTAACCTCAAATAAGTCAAGACAAAACAGATTTTAAGATTACTCAATAGGGCAAGGAAAGGTAAGGGGTGTTTTGATGCAATTAATATCATTCCTCTTCCTTGTTCCTATGCACTTTTATGATACTTCTTTCCTAATCTGATTTAAAGTTGCATTACATATGGAGAAAGACAAACAATTCTGGCACTGTATATTTCTAAGGCAAAATCAAGATTGTCTTCCACTTGCAATATGTCTGGAAATATCAAATAGAAACTCTTGAGCGACGGATCTTCAAAGGACATTTTTTTTCTCTCAGCCTGCTGTCAGCACACCGTAATTCTCATTGTGTGATACACTCATATAGTTATTTCCATATCTATCTCAAGCCTCTGCAACTTCCTGTTATTAATTCAATTGCAAGGACTTCCTTAGGTCTACAAGATCTAGGCCGTGAAAACCCAGATGACCACTTGAGAGCAGTACAGAGTTTTCGCCATCCCACCCTAATGGTCACCTGTATTCTTGCAATTTAAAGAGATTAACTTTAAATTTCCTGTTACTATAGAGCTGTCCTCTGCAAAGAACATACTCTGGTTCCCTTTCCTCTCCAGCTCCAGTGCCAAGTTGCGTGCTTCGTTTATAATTCTTAGATACACATGGTGCCACTTTCGCATAGAGATATTTCCAAAGGTCAAAGAAGGGATATAGTTAATTTCTTTTCCTCGATCCCTAACCTCCCTCTCCCATTTCCCACCTCCCACCCTGTGTGAACAGGAAGTTTAAAAAGGAAAAGCTTTCAGAACGAGCAGCTGGAAATAAAGGAATCCTGGAACTTTATGCTGCAGTGGCTCAAAGACAATAACAAAGGTTTCCCCCTTCTCTAATTAGTGGGTTTTGTTGTTTTTAACATATCTTCAATGAATCTGCAGCTAACAAAGAAGCAGAGGAAATCCAGAGGACAAACCTTTCAAGCAGGTTCAATTGCCTTACTATGCATCTGTGATTCTGTGGATTGCTTTGAATAAATGAAATGGCACTTTAGCACAATCCAAATCACGCTTCGAATTAATTTCAGATGAAATCTGTAAATGGTGCCTTAATGTCAATATGAGGCATCCAACAAAGCACTCACACTCTGGAACATCCTTCCCTTGGATGAGACTTGCCCCGAACTGCTGGCTTTTTGCAAAGCCTTGAAGACTTGGTTTTGGCCTTCAGCCTAGGACTGTACTGAACCCATGAGCCATAGTGGCGCAGTGGTTGGAGTACAGCACTGCAAGCCACTTCTTCTGACTGCCGGCTACCTGCAATTTGGCAGTTCAAATCTCACCAGGCTCAAGGTTCACTCAGCCTTCCATCCTTCCGAGGTGGGTAAAATGAGAGCCCAGATTGTTGGGGACAATATGCTGACTCTAAACTGCTTAGAGAGGGCTATAAAGCACTGTGAGGTGGTATAAGTCTGATTGCTATTGCTATTATTTGGCTGCACTGACAGTCAATGTTTATTATGTGCGGTTGTCCAACTGCTATTTTACGTTAGCTTTTAATCGTTTTAATAGTTTTAATTGTGTTTTTAATCATTAGTTGTCTAGAGTCAGGCAATTGAGATGGGTGGAATAAACAAACAAACAAATTTTATCCTTTTAGATGTGCTCAGGCAGCACACTTCGATTGATCAAAATACAAATTGCATTACAAAGCATCAGCTTTTTGAAATATGAAACTGAGAGATGAATACCTATCAGGGAAAAAATAATATAATAACAAAAATACCACCCCCCCCCATGGATAGTAAAACTAGAACAAGAACCGGTCAAAAATCAGGGAGGGTTAAGTTGCCAAATCTACCATGTCAATTTGTTCACTAATCTTAATTTGTTGATTAAAAAAACAAAGGTTGTTGAAAATTAAGGTTGCAGAGTCCCAGGTACATTTGGGGGTTGTACAAAAACAGGATAGAAGATGATTGCCTTAAAAAATCTGTCCATTAATGCATACACCGCTCTGGACAAGCATGTTTGGTCTGGCCCATTGCTCCCCTCATCCCTGTTCCACTTCCAGTGTTTATAAATGCTTTGAAGACATGGAGAGTGTTTCCTGTTTGTAGTTTGGATCTTGTGATGCCAACTCCCCACCCCTCCACCTCCAGCCTATTGTTCCAGAGCTTTGTGTGCTTAGGGAACAAGGATATGAAATATCCACTCTGAGACTGTAAATCCAGCAATCAACATGAAGGACGAGCCCCTTCAGATGACAGCCATTTAAGAAGTGGTGGCCATGGCACTCACAGTATAATGAAATTCCCTGTTTCCCATCTTTACAACAGCTAAGGGTACGTTATGTTTTGTACAAGGGTTCGATTTTCCTAATCCACTGGAGGTAAAAGTGTTATAAAACTGATTTGTACAACATCCTTTCAGCCAGGAATGGGAACAAAAACAACACTATTATAGCTGCCTTGAATGTAATGGGAATCATACCTAATACTTCTCTTTGATCACTCATCAATGTTCAGTACCATCAACTGTGGTACCTTTCTGGTCAGACTTGACAGCATTGACCATAATAGAATCACTGATCACAACTGAACTAGCAAATCACAGCACGCAGAATGAAAAGTCTGTGTGGTTAAATTATGGTCCCACCAGTGTGCTATGTAAACTCAAAGTATTGGGTTAAGTAAAGAAGCCATTGTTCAATTATAGTATCTTGTGCCAACACAGCCAATGGGTTGCACCATTCAGAAAACACACTCTAACCCAAGAGAGAGTCTCTTCTTAACCAGGGAACCCTACTTCCCTATCCTAGCTTACTTTGCAGAACTTTTATTGGGAGTATAAAATAGAGATCCTGGAGAACAGGTAGGATAAAATTGTAATAGAAGTAATAGTAATAATATTAGTACCAAAGCTTTTAGGAGAAACAAAAACAACACACATTATCTGAGATTAACTGACTTTGTGGTAGTAATAAAATGGGAATTCAGAAATGGAATGGAGTGGGCTGGTACTTTTGGAAGTAGTCCGCATCCCCATTTTCCTACAGATTGTATTCATTTTCTCTATATTTTTATTTATGCATGCATGCATTTGTATATTTTATTTAATTCAATGGACTACAACTCTGGATATATGGAAATGAGATATTCTAATTATGGTAATTAAGTTTTTATGTAACTCTGATGCTCTGAGTTAGACTGGATATTTTCCATAGAAGAGAGGAATCTGGCCCAGAGGTGGTATTCAGCAGGTTCTCACCAGTTCTGGAGAACCAGTAGTGGAAATTTTGAGTAGTTCAGAGGACTGGGAAATACTACCTCTGATTGGAGATTTTACAGTATTCTTTCCCTGCCAAGCCCACCAAGCCACGCCCACAGAACTAGTAGTAAAAAAAATTGAATTCCACCACTGATCTCGACCAATTGCTGATTTTCAGGATGTACTTCACTTCTTCATTCAGTTATTATTCTTATAAGTCCTATGCTGCACAAGTGGAAACCAGTATGTACAGCGATGTCTATAAAGAGGATGGGGATGTCACAAAAAGTTAAAAATGCAGCTATACCTCTGCAGACAAAACGTTGCCCCTTTTTACATGGTTTGCACATGCAACAGACATTTTAAAAAGGGTGGAGATTTGTACATGGTCACCATCTTTTTTTTTGACCCTCAATTACGGACATCCCAGTGGGAATCTATGTGTAACTCATGGCCAGGGTCAACTCAGCCATAAAGAGATGGTACATGCTGGACCATTTCACCAAAAGATTTGGGATACGCACTGTAGCTTTTAATTTATGTTTCTGAGGATTGTGATGAAATTTAGATGTTCAGCTTCAGGCTTCAGACTCTTTAGCACAGCGGTGGCCAACCGGTAGGCCGTGAGAAAATTTTGGTGGGCCACAGAGAAATCTCACCCCCACAAAGCAATTAATCCAGGCTGTGAAGAAACACAAGGCTGCTTAGCCCACATGGCCCATGGGAACCTTCCCCGCCCACTCACTCCTTACCCAGCAAACTTGTCTGCTAAGTTGCTATTTTTCCTTTTTTCCGACCATCATCTGTTCTGCTGTGCCGAGAGATTTAGATTAGCTAGGAAGCAGGAAATGGTTGGATTTCTTGCTTTCTAGCTAAGCACAGCCAAACCTCCCTTAGGACTGAAGGTTTGCTTGCAAGCAAATTCAGTGCAGACTTATAGCAAGCAAATTTGAGAGACTGAGCTAGCCAATGGCAGATAGATAGATCACTGAATGAGTTTGTGAGCAACTCAATCTGCCTGCTTTGCCTGATTTTGGGTAAAAGTTGCTCTTTTTTATTAAAAAAATCAATATTTATATAAATATTTATAATATTTACATACAAGCCATGCCCAGCCAGTCACATGACCACCAAGCCACACCCACAAATTAGGCCACGCCCACAGAACCAATTAGTGGTCCCTGGGATCTAAAATTATGAGTTTGGTGGTCCCTGAGGACCAAAAGGTTGGCGACCCCTGCTTTAGCAGAGGGGTTGAGGTTAAGAACTTCCCTGCCATCAGATTGTGCCAACTTACTTATCTATAGATTTAATTAAAATGTAAAATACTAGAATAGTACTGGTGGTACACATTTTTACTGAAGTCTGGTGGCTGGGCAAATTCATATATTGTTGAAATATTTCATAAAGATCAGTACCATTACCGGATGTATTGTATGTTGATTCCTTGCTTAGTACATTTCTTTGCCTTTTCTTCAGTTTGTTTTTCACATGCCTCTTTTGTTTGTAACATTCCTGTTTAATGGTTGACAATAAAGTTTCCTTCCCTCGTCCTTTTCCATTTGGCAGACGTTGCATTTTTCCTTTTTATTTTTTATGGAGCCAAAGCCCCCATGAGTCTCTTTTGTTTACTTCCTTGTGTGTGCCTAAGCATCACTTATGAAGTTCGTGAGATATGGGGTCAGGGCTCTGGGAAGACCTAGACTGATATTAGTCATACAAGTCATAAAACAAACCAGCATCAAGTCTCACCTTGGAGAATGCACGATTTATAAATTTCTCCCCTGCTGTAATACTTCCTGATTTCAGCTAGCACCAGATGTGGAAGTACCAAAATACTATGAGATAGTAATAACATTTGTGCAGCAATTATCCAAGCTGAGAATAATAAAATGTCATGTTTGATAGCTCAGTGTGTTACCTCTGTGTGAAAGGATTCACAGCTCATTCACAGTATAAAACTCAGAACTAAGTCAAAATAAATCAGTGAAAGAGGAAGGAACAGGACAACCAGGGAGACAGAAGAATATTTATTTCGTTTGCATTTTTGCAAAATGTAAAAAAACACCTCATATAAGGACCATGTAAACCAGCAACAGATCTAGATGGCTGCCCAGCTTAACCATTTGGACCAACCAACTGGCAAAATGGATGAGTAAGATTCAGCAAACACCAGCCTGGCAAGATCTTTTAGGTCTTCAGATTTCTTGTCAGGAAATATGAAGGCTCTCATTAGAGAATTTAAGCCTATATTGCAAAATATAAATTATAAGTTTTCTTAAGACTGAAGGACTTTCACAGATTTCTCCCAGGTAGGATTTATAATTGAACCCTTGCAAAGTGGACAATTGCTTTTGGGCAAAAAATGATTCTATGCAATTCTGCTGATTTAATGGCCACACCAATGTGGGGACTTTCAGTGATTTGCCTAAAGCCCCTGTCACACTGCACCAACGGATGGAAAGAGGATGTAAAACGGAGAGAAACACACTTGCCATCCGTTGATTACACGATGCATCCGTTTTGGACTCACTACATAAGTTTTGCTTCCTCTCTATCCGTCTCAGCATCCCTTTTATTGATGTTTCATCCGCTCAGAAAGTTTTGAGCTGCTCAAAACTTTTGAGCGGAAAATGTATCCAATTCGTCCGTTCTGCATCCGCTACGCATCCGCTAGCATCCGCTTATATCTGCTAGGCATCCGCTGCGCATCCGCGCAACTCCGCTCCGCTCTCGCAGCGGTAACACGGACGCAGGGAGGAAGCGGAACGGACGCAGAATGGATGCAGAACGGATGCCCTAGCGAGTGCAGCATCGGGAAACAGAAGGCATGTAAAACGGAAAAAAACGTCTGCAGAGTGTGACCATATCTCGATATTAAGGATGTCTAGAGGATGCCTAGAGGATGCAAAGGCGACTTATAGGGGAAAACCTATACGTGCCTATAAAAAGGGGGAGTCAACTCATCTTGGATCTCACTTTCAGAACTAGCACGTCCTGAGGTGCAGACCTCTGCGCTTCATTGACTCTTCTTTCTTCCACAGGCATCCAGTCATGTCCACCGTGGAGTCGTAACAAATCGCTTTTTTGGCAGCTTAACCATCTCTTCTGCAACAGTGCCGAAGCCATCTACAGGCTTCAGTGATATTCCTACCACGGGAGAAAAAGAGGCGGCCAAGAAGCATCCTGGGTACGAGTGGTTGGTGCCAAAAGCACGAGTAGAAAGCGAGTGACGGCTGTCATTACAAGATCTGATGTCGGATTGTCAGTGAAAGAAGACTCATCCAGGATGATAATAAGTCTTTGACCAAAGACGCTCAGTAAAAATCACCAACGCACTCATTATTGGCGGCACCTAGCCTAGAGACCCTGGGCTCAAGGATGGAGACAACATAACATTCTCTAGGCACGCATCCTAGCACTTCAAAGGGACCAACCTACAGGTGGCAATCGCAGGTATTGGTGCTGGTGAGGGTCAGTAGCCTCTTACAACACTACTCATAGCCTTGATTGCAGCAATCTTGTGGTCGAGTAGAACTAGTTGCGTGCAGGCTCAATGAGATAAGGAGAAGCTCTGATGCCCTCCAGAAAAGGAAAAAGCGCTGGACAAACGTTGCAGTGCAGTGGCTGGTCTATTCAGGAGTGGATATCTTATCCGCACTTTACGTTTGAGATAGCACATGCAGTGCAAAGAGGGCCTAAAGACTGCAAACTCATGCCTAATTGTCACTACAAGGGGATTTTCAGAATCATGCCTGGACTTCCCCACACCGTTGGTATGCTGACTCCAGATAGGATCAATGTCACGTGACTTCGGACGCGCTCCTCAGATGCCAGTATACAATCGCCAGGTCCTTTTCAGTGCAGCGGATTTGCTGGAAAACCACATGGGCTTCCAATTCTTGACCCTCCACGACCGAAGAAATGTACCCACTTCCATCGTGGGGTCGCTGCTCATCCATCATTCATGTACCTAATCTCGTAATGTAAGCCCTGATCACCTTTCCAAGACGATACTGAAGGAGGCATCATATCAAGTCGACTGGGCCTAGTGTCTGCAAGGCGGCTAGGTGACGAGAATCCCTATAGGGATCCTGGCTTCAAATAGGCCTACTATCTCATTCCGACTGGACCTCGCGCATTGACCTCCAAGACCATGATGTGGACCTAAGCGCAAGTAACGTTGAGTTCATGACGCGTTTACTACTTGCACCTACCTCATGCATGAACCCCAATTTTCCCGAAAGATCGTACTCAGACTATCAGTACGAAAATTGATAGAATGCACAACCCTTGGCATTGCGTGAACGTACAAGTGTATCAATATTAGTACTCACTCTCCCCATATGCTCCTCTCCTCAGCCAAAGATGGAACCTGCTCTGCCACTTCATGCGCGACCTCTAAGACAGCTGTCTACCAGCAGGCAATGGGGACATGGAGCCTTGGGGAATTGGAGGCCAAGGCGAAACCTGATAGGCACTGAGGACGTGTGCAGGCCCAACAAGAGCCTCACGTGAAGGAAGGAAGCAGCGCACCTCCTGAGACACTGGTGCCAACTCCCCAGCTGGAGCAGTGGAGTGGCAAGAAGGATGATAGAGTGATTAATGGATGCTTCCTTCAGCCTGTCAATCACACTGATGAGATTGGGCCATGTTATGTTTGGTTGGCCTAACAATGACAGGGCGTTTAATAAAGAGTTGTCGTTATTTTGACATGTGTGGATATTATTACATTATTATTGAATAAGAAAGGGGCCATAGGTGTGGCACATGTGGGGTGGTACCATCCAGATCCGCACCATGCTTGCACTGGAGGTTTATCTATCCACAGCTATTTACCCATCCCAAGGTATCCTGCCATCACCACTGCTATCTCCACCCATCCACTGCTATCTGTAACCCATCCACAAAGCATGCAAAGATTAAACCATTTCTAAAATTTCCACCAAGACTTATTTAAAAAAAGAAATGAAGCAAGTGTCATGAATTCAAAGAAGATTTTATTAACAAGAAGCTTATAAAACAAAAAGATGAGTCTCTGCACTCCGTCTTGGTCACTCAGTCTCAGGGTGAAGGGTCGCAGGGTGCTGTGGAGGTGTGGTGCATGGAGTGTCTTTCTGATCCCGCGATCATCAGCTCCTCCAGAGCAAAGCAGCAGAAGCCCCAGCCTCCAGAAGAGTGAGCCCGTGTGCGAGCCCACAGCATGAACAAGAGTGAGGGCCAGGGGTGGATGCCGTAAGCCCTGTCCCTCTTGGCCAGGGCTGGCAGCAGATGGCTGAGCTTTCTGATTCTTCCCCATGGTATGTCTGGGTGCTGCTGGCAGGGAGGCTGGCAGGAAGCCAAGGCTGGCAGGGGGCTGGCAGGGAGGCTGGCAGGGAGGCAGGCACCAAGGCTTGGCAGGAAGGCTTGGCAGGCCAGGCAGGCAGGCACAAGGCTGGCAGCAAGGCTGGCAGGAAGGCTGGCTAGCAGGCATGAACCATGACTGCAGGAAGGCTGGCACCAAAGCTTTCCAGGAGGCAGGCACCAAAGGCTGGCAGGCAGCGATGAACCAGGCTGGCAGGAAGGCAGGCACCAAGGCTGGCAGGCTAGACTGCTGGCAAGCAAGCTGGAGGGAGGCTGGCAGCAAGGTGGCAGCAGGCAGACAGCAAGGCTGGCAGGGAGGCGGCCAGCACAGACTTGCAGCAAGGCTTGCAGGCAGGCAGCAGGGCAGGGCAGGCAGGCTGTCAATCCGTCTGGCAGCAGCGTCTTCTCTGAATGTGACCTGCTTCCGAGCTGCTTCCCTTTATGAGTCGCGGGGCTTACAGCAATGCATCCACCCCGCATGTGCGAAATTAACACTAGCATCCGCTAGGCTTCCGCTCTGCATCCGCTTCATCCGCTGGTTGTATGCCGCTCTGCATTCCGACTGTATCTGTTCCGCGTTCACTTTGCTGAGGTCCCCGAAGCCTTTGCGGATGTGCCATCGTTCATCCTTCGCCATCCTCTGGGCTTCCGTTTCCGCATTGTCCAGTTTTCCATCCGCCCTTCGTCCTCCGCGTCCGTTCCTTCCGTTCATCCGCTCGGTTATTGCAAATTTTCGCGCCTTCTGAGAGCGGATAACAACGGATGGAACATTTTTCTCATCCGTTGTGTCCTTTTTACTAACGTTTTGCATCCATTGGGCAGTGTGACAGGGCCTTAAGCAAGGCAGAGCTGTTAGATTCAGCAATTATGACAAAATATGTGTTTATGGACATGTATTTTCAACTTTCTGCTTAGACTGGATTGAGGAACTATTAATTCAAATTGAGCCTTTTTGATAAATTACAATGTTGGCTAAATCAACAGGGCAACCCAGGGCATTTTGGGAGTCTAAATACAGTGGGTGTCAGATTATAAACATCAGACTCAAAGAATTGTGACTATGTATGGGGAAAAGAGATGCCACTCTTCCATCTCTCTCCCCACTACTTAAGAGTCTTTGAATATTGAATCCATATAGCACAGTCACATTGATGTTTACAGAAAAACAGTGCTGATGCACACAAGAACTTTGTTTATAGTGTGGGATTTGGGAACACCTTCACATTTTCAATAATCCATGAAGTACCAAACAGGTGGAAGAAGAGAGCATTTTGCAAGCAACTCTTGATGTTCCAAGCTCACCAGGAAGTGATACAATCCCTCCCTTTTGAAGCTGAGAGAGGAAGGCACCCAAACAATAGTGGCAAGGTTAGTGGCAAGGTTTCATCCACACTGCAATTACCAATATGGTTTTTTTCTTCCTTAAAAAGCAAGAAAGAGCTGTGGTGGCACAGTGGTTAGAATGCAGTATTGGAGGCCAACTGCCAGCAGTCCAGCAGTTTAATTCTCACCAGCTCAAAGCTGACTCAGCCTTCCATCCTTATGAGGTCGGTAAAATGGGGATCCAGATTGTTGGGGGCAAGATGCTGACTCTGTAAACTGCTTAGAGAGGGCTGCATAATGCTGTGAAGCTGTGGATAAGTCGATGTGCTATTGCTATTGCAATAAGTGGTGCTGCCTTCACAGCCAGCTGTTACTGTGCCTTGCCAATAAGGCAGTTAGTACAGCTGTTCTGATTTCATGGAAGATGTTTCTATTTTCCAATCAATTTCACCCTCTCCTCACCCCAGCCTACCTCTAGCACATACTTTTAGTAAAGGAGGAATGTTTGTGGTAGGGAAAGGAAAAGATTAAATTTACCAGCAGACAAAAGTAAACCCCAAACTCAGTTGAGGCCACTCATTCAAAGGAAAATTAACCTCATGAAAGACTCACATTTTGTCTTCCACAAGGCTGATATTGTCCTGACCAAACCATAGAAAAGGCATGGGGAGATTCTGCTCTTTATGGTTGGCAAAGTACACAAAGCTAGGAAAGTGCAGAACCAAGTGACAGAAGAGGAAAAATAGATCCTACAGAAGGACCTCATTTGGAGGTCACTGCTCTCCAAAATCTCATTCTCTGTCCAACCAGTCTATTTGCATTGGAGTTCTTCTTTCATTTCATGTGTAAGAAAAATATTATTTTCACGTTAGAATACCATATTTGGCTTCAGCCCATCCTAGCAGCAAGATAGCTTTGAGATAGTGGCTCTACTGTTAGGAGCATATCTTCATCAAAAGATAAGGAGGACATCATCAGGGGCAAGGGGTTTGTCACATGAGACCTCAGCAACCTATACTTGAATGGCCTATGTTTTCCTATAGCCTCTGCCTAGTTCCTTGATCAATTTTACCTCATCCTGCAATGGAGATCATGGGCTTCTTGTCTCTCAGTCAGATGCAATGGGCAATAGAAAAAAGACTGATATGTTATACTTTCCCAGGTTCATCAATAGTACTGACTTCCTCAGTGCATTTCCTCTCAGATTATTTGTTGGCCACGTGGGAAGAGTCAACAATGATGATAGTTTAGGTCATTCTCAAAAATATATTGGGAGCATTTGAGGAAATGTGTCAATCAACTGGCATTTCCAAGAGCAATTATCAGCAAAATCAAGCTAGTTATAAACAATGTCCTCATGGCCCATGTCAGTACCTTGTACCCAGAGAGCTCTTTCCCACTCCTGTCAAACAGTTTGGGCTCTGCCTGCCATAGCAGAATCACTAATGAACCTGAGGCCACCTGCTTTGACTTCTGTAGCATTCGTAGCCTTTTCTTCTAAAATATTTCTCTCTCTGTTGTGAATGCAACCAAAATTCAACTGTCTCCTTCATTGGTTTCAAAATGGTAGCTTGAAGAAATCAGTGGTAGAGTTTTGGCACAATTTGTATGGTTGTGGGCAAGAATTGTTTTGCATGGTTTGTTTGTTTTTTGAATTTATTTTGTTTTACTTTATTTTAGTAATCAATATTTCATCTCAGAAAGTTGATTTCAAGCAACAAATGGGCTTAAATTTTCTGAATAAGAAAATCAAGTTCTAAAAAAGTGATGAAATGTAATAGAATTCTATATGTAAGTATTTGTATGAGCCAGCATACCTAATGAAGTATATCCCCAAATTTACATCCAGACAAAATATTCCTATCTTGGATATTAATAGTGACATTTTTCTTTCATCTAATTGTATAAAGTTTCAAAGTTGGACCATCTTAAATAAAAACTATACACACAGGAAGAACCAGTTTGCTAAAATATATTACTGTAAAATGTATAATCTTCCTAAAAGCTTTCATTTTCCTTTAAAACTTTGGACAATCTGTCACTCCACATCTCTTAAGAAAAGAAAGCCCATGTATCAGAGGTGGCATTCAGCAGGTTCTAACCATTTCTGGAGAACCGGTAGTGGAAATTTTGAGTAGTTCAGAGAACCAGCAATTATCACCTCTGACTGGAGATTTTACAGTTATCCTTCCCCTGCCAAGCCCACAGAACTGGTAGTAAACAAATTTGAATCCCACCACTGCCTTGTATATATGGTATCTTCCATATTCTGAACCAGAATACTGATTTAATTCGGCTTTGCCCACCCTGATTCTAGAAATGTATCAAGAAAAATCACTAGAACAAAGTGGTGTTTTTTGTGTTTTGTTTTTTTTGAGGCAAAAAGTGTGTGCATTCCTCCATGCAGTTTGGAGACTAACATGGACATTCCTCTATGCAGTTTGGACAGTTTGCAATTTGAGATGGCTTCAAAGGAATCAGTCCTAAATCTAATTATGTCCACATGCCCTCCCTTGGGAAATGTAGAAGACTCACTGATATATTTTTTAACAGTGTTGGATTAAGATTGTTCATAAATATAAACTTGTATCAAAAAGTATATATTTCCCTGGAAATAAGTATACAACTCCCTAAGCAAATGTAAGCAGAACCAGAATATTGTTATTATAGATAAAACATTTTTATTATACAAAAAACAATGTAAAGTCATAGCTTCCAGTTTTATAACTAGTGTTGGCTTTCATATGAACCAGGTTCTTCTCAAGTATCTAGGATGTCATTATAGTATAGGATCCACATAGTATATGTGTGGATCCAAGCAATGTGACCTTTTGAAATTGACGGATGAAAATTTTGTCAATCTGCAGATTTTTTAAGTGTTGTTCAAGGCTTTTTTGGTAAAGCATCCAGTGTGGGACCACCAAGGTCAGTTAATGCTATAATTTTTCTATTTTGTTTTTCAGATCTTGATACATTTTGATCTTCTTCAGTTCTTTGTCTTCTATTCTACTATACCTTGGGTAAACACCACATCAATTATCCACACTTCCTTTTAACCACAGCTAAATCTGATGTGTTATGCGCCAAGACTTAGTTTATATTCAGAAATCCTACAATATTTTAACTTCCCCATTTTTACTAGTTTTTCAACTCTGTGTTCCCACCAATTTTTCATTACTGGCACATGATATTTTTTCCAGGTGTTCCAGTGAGTAATTTTTGTGACTACATCATTGTTTATAATGAGTTTCTGCACTGTTCTTGCATGAGCTGAGAATATGATCTACATTATTATTGTAATTGGTTGCATAATCAACTAAATATTGAGACTAAATTTGACACTTTTCCCTATCAAGTCCTTCCCAAAGCAGAGGTGGGCTGCATTCATGTTAACAATTGGTTCGCTGGTTGTGAGCGTGCGTTACCTTGGGTGGTCAGATCGGTGTGGCTGACTGGGTGGGCGTGGCTAGCGTGATGCCACTCACTAGGTGTGGCCGGCAGGGTGGGCATGGCTGACTGGGTAGGCATGGTCAGCTGGGGGGGCGTGGCCAGAATAATGCTACTTCCCAAACTAGTGGCCCGATATTCACATAAGGTAGGCCAGACCAAAGTAACATAGGTAAACCAGGCTGAAGTGACATGGGTGGACCAGGCCAAAGCCACGCTGGCCTGATGTTTCCTCTTCACATTGGGTAGACTGGGCCAAAGCTTACATTTTCCAGGACAGCACTGTGGGCCAGATCCAACCACATTGCGGGCTGGATCCAGCCCACAGGCCTTGAGTTTGACAACCCTGACCTAGGGGAAAATACATAAAAATCTGGCCCCGTACATATGCAAGATATACGGATCCTATTTTGCATAACTGCCCAGTTCTTTGCAGTCCACAGTTCTATAAAAATGATAAGAACAGACTCTGATCAATCAAATGGTTGCCCATTTGCTATTGATAGTGGTCACCATCTACCACATTTCCCAACCTGCTGCTATAATAAAAGTCTCTCCTATGCTGCAAAGAAGAACCAGTCCAAATTCTTCCATTCCTTCTCACGTGATCTAAATTTAGACTGAAAGCTTTAGGGAGGGAGGCAACAATCTGTCCTTTTCTCATGCAAACCTCTGTCAAGGGCTGCAATGTATACTTCATCACTATCATGTTAGCAATGATGTTAGCAACTCACAGAAGAACAGGGAATGCTGTAGTAAATAATCTGTCTCATCTACATACTTGTTCCTTCTGCGAAATTTCAGATATCAAACTTGGTTTTTACAACTGTGCAAACAATTATAACATATTTATCTCTGGTGGACCTTGGTACTATTATTCATGTTCTGAAAAGCCCATAGCCAGAATCTTATTGGAGTTTCTGAGAAAACAAATCGTCAATGCTTTTGGCTTTTTTCATTATGTTTATTTATTCATATAACAAACACACACGCACACACACACACGAGATAACAGGCTGCTCTAATGATTTGTGCTCATTTCTGAGTACTTTGTGATTGTCTGATCAATATTCTTCACAATAAAATCCTGTGAGAATGTTAGCAATAAAGCAGTCAGGCAAAGAGAATAAGATTTAGTATCCCTTTTATTAATCTTCTGCTGAATTTTACTGATGCCAGGGAAAAGGTGATAATCTGGGCTTCTGTTTGTTTTGCTGTCCAGTTAATCCTTGCATTATCTGAGGCAAGCAAAGCTTCAGAAAGATTAATGAGCCAAACTAAAACAAACCTGAGGGTTCCAAGAACGTGAGCCCCAACTTAAAACAGATCTGTCAACAGGAGCAAGCATTGCTTTACGTCCTCTAAATGTGGTTGAGCTTTGCTTCTGCTCCTTGGAGAGAAGCTTTCTGACACTGCCTTCAGTTTAAACTATACATCATCTTTGGTGGAAGAGATAAACTTCACACAATTCAGAGAAGGGGAGGAGAAACCATAAAGCTACTCTCCACAATGGCTGTTTTTCACTATTCTTTTAAGGTGCTTTGCCCTGGAGCCTGTCTTCACCCCTACAAATTTTCAAGGTCTGATTTTGAGATGAATAAAAATAGTGCAGAGAAGTCACAGAATCCCAAATCAATTCCTACAGTGTCCAATCAGAAATCGGGGTTGACCCCATCATGTTATTTCACTATGTGGCAAGATCTGGATAAAATAACAATAATAACAAACCCATTCCCTACTCCCATACTGGATTTTAGAAATGTTGTCTCTTATGGAAGACAGCGATCTGGATCTATTCTAAACATACATGCAGATGACTTTTTTGTTGCTGGGATTTTTTGCTATGGGACTTAGATATGTTTGAAGAGCACCATTAGCACTGACCTGTGAAAAACTCATCTGAGTTTGGCTAAACTATGTAGGAAAGTGCTCACATCAAACAGAAATTTAGAATGGTGTCATCAGCTTTACAGTCCATGGGGGGAAAAAACAAGATTGTTGCCTAATTAGTTTAGAGCCAACTAAGGAAGACAGGAATTAAAAAATGACTTTGCAAATAAAGCTGGGGTTCCTTAGAAAAAAGACAATATAGGTAGTCCTCGACTTATGATTACAATTGAGCCCAGAATATATGTTGCAAAGTAAGAAATTTGTTAGGTGAGCTTTCTTGCCATGTTTCTTAAGTGAATCACGGTAGTTGTTAAATTAGTAACACGTTTTTTAAGTGAATCTGGCTTCCCCATTGACTTTGCTCATCAGAATGTCACAAAAGATGCTCATGGGATGTTGTAACCGTCATGAAAGTGAACTAGTTGTAAAACATCTGAATGTAAATCACATGACCACAGGTTGTTGCAATGATCATAAGCGTGAAAAATAGTTGTAAGTCATTCTTTTTTCTGTTGTAACTTTGCTGTTGTAACTTTGAACAGCCAATAAATGAACCATTGTAAGTCAAGGACTTACACTTATGTCATAGGTTCACTCATATCAGCTGAACCTTTATATTCTTACGTTGGAATTTATCAAAGTAATGCTTTTGGCAGTGGTGGGATTCAAAAACTTTTACTACCGGTTCTGTGGGCATGGCCATGCGACTGGGTGGGTGTGGCTTTTTTTTGCAGCCCCCACCCATTTTTGGGAGCTTCTTAGCCTCAGAGAAGCCTCTGAGGGGCGTTTTTGCTCTCCTCAGGATCCTCTCAGGAAGAAAAAGAACAGAGAATGGGAGGGGAATACAGCACCCCTCCAAGCTCTGTTTTGAGAGCTTCCTCGCCTCAAAAGAGCCTCTGGGGGGAGGTGTTTTTGCTCCCCTAAGGCTCCTCTGGGGCTCAGGAAGGCAAAAAAGGGAGGAGTGGCTGAGCTCCTTCCTCGATTTTTTGCCTTCCTGACCTCAGCAAGGTGAATCCCGGCAGAGCTGATCTTATCTACAGCTGATTATTGGGAGGGAAATAAAAGAAAGAAATATCTTAGGCAAATGTCAGGCAGGTGGGCGGGGTGAGCAAGCATCAGGCGGGAGGGCGACTGGGGGGGTGGGGGTGGGTGGCCAGCCAGAACTTACCACCGGTTCGGTGACCCATGCCAAATTCTTGCTACCGGTTCGCCCGATCTGGTGCAAACCGGCTGAATACCACCACTGGCTTTTGGATAGATTTTTCCCAGGGTTCAAATCTTCACTGTGGCCATTTCTCAGCCCATCAGATAGTATATGACAATGGTGACTAACCTTTTTGGGCTCCTATGCCAAAAATTGTGTGTGTACTGGCACGCTCATGCTCCCGTGCCAGCACCCAGAACGCAATGCGCCCCCCATACGCCCTACACATACACGCACACTCCCACCCTACCCCCCACCTCCCTGTTACCTGCACTGCGCCTCACAGCTGATTTTTGGCTGGTTTGAGGCCTTTTTCAGCCTCCCAAAGGCTTCAGGAAGGCTTCTTCAGGCTTCTACAAGCTTTGTAGGCCTGAATTTGTAGGTATTTTTGGAAAAACAGGAAGTGATGAAATGGGGTTAGATTTCGGCCTACAAAGCTTGTAGAAGCTTGAAGAAGCCTTCCTGAAGCCTTTGGGAGGCCGAATAAGGCCTCAAACCAGCCAAAAATCAGCTTTGAGGTGTGCATATGCACAGTGAGGTAAGTTTGTCGTAGCTCGCGTGTCGGCACAAATGGCTCTGCGTGCCACATGCCATAGGTTCGCCATCATGGGTATATCACATAAACGTATATCCCACCGGATCTCCCTGGAAAAAGAATGAAAGAAACGTTTAGTCAGCATCACTGCCACAATACTGTTTCTATTTTTAAAACTGATTTTTCATTTCAAATTTTAAAAAAAACCACAAACCTAGGAGTATTAATAGATGGGGGGGTGGGGTAATGTACTTTTGAGAGAGCACCAAAAAAAAGTAGTAAAAAGTTAAATCATTTCTGAGAACAGAGATAAGTGGGATAGCATTAAATATAGCATTTTAGTACAGCCCCACAAAGTAATTCTGTTGGGCAGGAAATTTCACAATGGAGCCGTCTTTGCTGAAAAAAACCTTATATTCCTTTACTTAACTGCCATGTTTCCAAGATCAAGGGATCCAAATCAAGATTAGATGATTAATATAGCACGTGAGGAAAAAGATACACAAGAAGATATACTGGAACACTGCAGTTCTTCTGTTTCACATGCGTGCAGAAAAATCACTGTCATGGCAGTGCTCTAACCTCAGCTCCACCCAGGCTAGCCTTATCATCTCTATGCTTACTAATACTATATGTCAGTGAGAAGATCCAAAGTGCCATGTATTATTTCCAGTCATTTGTTTCTAATAGCAACTGGATTGGGACAAGCACTGAGGTACCACAGACTAAAATAAAACAAATCCCTGCACCAATTGATAAACAGAGCCTTAGCTTTCTTTTCTGCCAGCAAGCATTACTCCAGTTTTACATTATTTTATTGTATACTGCTCCCATTCTTCCCTCTTCTTCTTGTCACGCAATCCACATATTTCCCTGGTTTGGGCCATCCTTCCAAACAGTCTAACATCACAGAACATTGACAAACATAAAGTTCAAACAACTTAAAAGCTGCAGTGATGTTGCTTACCTTCTGAGACAAGAACCTACTCAATACATTTTCAGCAGCTTCCAATTAGCATTCAGGTCCTACTGAACATGCTGGCTTTTATTGTTTAATTGTTCTATGGATGCACGTGTCTCAGAGCTTAATCCATGTAAGTCCCAAAGATGCTTTTTCAAGAGGCAACTGGACTTTCTGATTTTTCTTTGAAGAAGTTTCGCTTCTCATCCAAGAAGCTTCTTCAGCTGAAACATTTTCAAAGAAAAACCAGAAAGTCTTAAAAAAGCACCTTTGGGACAATCATGACCTGGATGACTGAGAATCACCATAGGCATTTAATCCATGTAAATGACATCATTTAACTTTCTCATTGTATTCTTTGTTCCATGCACCTACGTATCACGTAGCTATGAAATGATGATTAAACTTGAACATTTCTGGTAACTTTTAAGAAAAGATCTAAGGCACATTTTCCCCACACGGTAGACTCTGGTCTTAATTATTACTGTTTATTTTGTCATTGTAGTGTTTGCTTTTTCTTATTCATCTTTTTTCATGAAAACATGAAGTCTACCAGGCAAGATTTTCCATTTGGGTCAAACATGACATTTTGTCTATAGTCTAGAAAAAAAGAAAAGTAATCATGTAAGAGAAAAAAATGGAAAAGCAGGAACAGCAAGAAAGAATTTTTGGCAATTGTGCTTGCTCAGAAATGCTACTGAGTCATACTTTATTGCAATTTAATTTCTGGAAGCTGTGTCAGGACTGAAGAAAAAAGAACACATGTGATTAATGTATGAATTTATAATACAGTTAAATTAAGTTTCTTTAGACAATCTACAGTAAATTAATAAATCGATCATGAGATTTAAAGCTGAAAAGTTACATCTTAAGCTTGATATAACTAAGAGTACAAGATATACAGAGGAAAACTCCTGTGCAGGAGTTTTTTGTGCTCTCTGAGTTTAGTTGTTTTCTTGCAATCATATCCTTACCCAAACTAGATAATATTGTCAGTGCTAGCAAGGAGTGGGGTCCTTACCCCTCCTTACTAGGCATTTATGATTTTACCTAGTTTGTGTAATGTCTGCAAGAAAACAACCAACTCAGGGAGCACCAAACACAAGGTAAACTGCACCAAACTTGATTGCAGGAAATACAACTTCAGCAACAGAGTGGTCAATGTCTGGAATACTCTANCTGGAATACTCTACCTGACTGTAGTTTTTTCCCCAAACCCCAAAAACCTTAGACTGTCTACTATTGACCTCACCCCTTTCCTAAGGGGTCTGTAGGGGGTATGCATAAGCACACCAACATGCCTACCATCCCTGTCCTATTGTTTCTTTTATTTTTTCTTATATGTACCCATGTATTCATAACTATGTTGTATTATCTTGTAAGCAATTGATAAATCAAATAAATAAATAAAATAAATAAAAGGATCCCTCGTTTCAACATTTCAACAAATATTCTCTTCACTTAAAACTCCTGTTTTAGTTTCTCTGAACTGGTAATATCAACAATACGTTTTCTACTAGCTCTTGGAAGGAAGAAGAAATAGGGAAACAGAAAAGGAAAAGAGGAATAGGGAAAAAGTGAAGCATTAGAATTTGCTGTAATTCAGCAGCAAAATCCTAGTTCAGTTGTGAGCATGTTCAGATCCATCCAGGTTCAGTTGTGAGCATCTTCAGATAAGAATGTGAACAAATTATGTCTGAAACAATGGGAAGCTGCTGTCATGGGCAATGCCATATGGGATAGACTGATAATCTCATATTAGACCATTTCCTAAGAATAGGTATGAATTCTGAGTACTCATTTTTTATCCATTTCTCTGTGAGCAATCTAGGAATATCAGTCTACTTTTGAAAGGTGTTCTCCCTGGATTATATAGGCAGAATTTCCAGTGCCTCTTATATCAAGCGTCATTGTTTATGAAACAAATTTTGACATCTCATAGTGGCTTATTGTATACTAAAATCTAGTAAAACATCCCAAGAATATGAGATTAAAACACAATGCTAAAAAATAATGCCAAATGGTTCCAAAATCTAAGACATCTAAGGAGTTTATTCCCCAAAGGTTCTCTGGAAAAGTTCAATTTCACAAAGCTTTTGGAACAGCATTTACTGATCTCAAACCTCTCGTTTCATGGATGTGGACTGACTCTGGTTATAATTGCAGATAGACTTACCTGTGGTTAATTCAATTCAATAAATCCAGTTTTCTGGAGTTGCCTGGCACACTCAACCATAAACCAAACACAACAGCTGTGTTGGCTAATTAATTGTTGAGAATATTCTGCAAATATCAAAGAGAAAGTTCCGCTAAAGCATTAAGCTAGAAACCAGGAAAGTGAGTTCTTGTCCCATTTTAGACACAAAGCCAGCTGGGTGACTTTGGACCAGCCATTCTTTCCTAGCCCTTGGAAGCTGACAATGGCAAACCATTTCTGAATTCTTGCCAAGAAAACTAATCCAGGCAGTCACCACAAATCTTTGATTTGAAGACAAACCCTCCCCACAAAAAAATATGCAAATATAGCTCCATTGTTTTATTTCAGCTCCGCTTGTGTGCTTTTAAGAGCAGTTTGCCACAAAGAACTATAGCAGGTGAACTACTATCTGCAGAGATGCTGAAGGTCGGCTGCTGGCTAAATCTCCTTTAATGGAACAGCACTGATTTGCAACCAAACTCCTAGTGCAACTTAACCCCAGGTTGAATCCAGCAGTCGTGATGCCCCCCAAAACACACAAATAAAAGAAACCTGACCCCAGCAACCTTTGATAATTTCCTGGGGGCAAACCAAGAGAACACAATGCACCTGCTTTAAGTAAGGCAGAATCTGGAGCTCAGAGCCATATATTGCTGGTACATTGGGAGGAGTTGCTGGGCAACAACTACTGAGGAGACTGCTGCACAGGTGGAGGAAAAGATGCCCTTGACCTCTGCAGATGTATTTAGAGAAGCTTCGGTTTTCTTTTGGAGGATGCTGCATTGGCAAAGCCTTTGTTATTAACAGCAGGTTCTAAATGAGCTGGAGAGGCCACGAATTAGCAATGAATAGCAAAAGCATCAGTATGGCCCCAGTGAGTTAGTAAGTCTTGTAGAAGGAGGCTTAATGGAAAAGGGTCCATTAACCAATTTGCAGGGCAATGATAAAAAGAGTATCTTTTGCTTAATTTTGCCCTCTCAAAACATGGATCATGAGCATTGCTTTTTACTACTTCAGAGATGAGAGGGTATTTTGCACACTAAGCTATAAGTAGCAGTCCTCAGTCCTCTAGCAGTAAAGTACAGGTAGTCCTTGACTTACGATCATGGACTCAAGACTTAATTCAAAATTTAAATCATAACATTTCTTCAAGCGTTCATGGACCCCCTGTGATGACATAGCAAACCTCCAGGGGTCCATAGACCACAGGTTGACAACCACTGGTCTAAGAGATAAACTGAAGAGGTGCAACATGGGATCCTTTCTAAAATCAGAAAAAGTGGGAACAGTCTCCGCTGAGTTAGTATGCAGGTCATTAATCTTCCCCTCTAAAGTGGAAATGCTTCATATCTCCTTTTTAAAAAAAGTTTGTGTGTCTCTCTGTGTGTGTTAGCCTATGCATATTTTAACAGAATGTTATGACCCCTTTTATATTCATTATTTAGCCAGTGTCATCTCTGAAGCTGGTCTGACTGAGGCCACCTTGGAGGCTTCAGTGTTGCTACAATGGTGCTGAGGGATAGGGAGGGGGGAATAGAGATAGCTGGGGTTTTGTAGCCAAAACAAAATAGTTTCCCTGAGAACCAAGGACATTCCCACAGGTGGCTGAAAGAGGAGGAATGAAGTTTCCAAGCAACCGGATAGCACTTTGATTGGACCATGTGACTGATAGTTTGGGAAAGGGGAAACAACTTTTACTTTTAATTAGAGTCAGTTTTCACCAGTCTGTGCCAATATGATATGTCCAATAAACTTGTTCTTTAAGGAACCTACTTGCCTCAGAGTTCTGCTTGCTATGGGAATATTACTTGAAACCCTGACAAGCAGCTTTTCTTTTTTTCTTTTTTCAATTTGTCTGTGTTCATTCTATGTCTAGTAGAAAGAATAATTTTCAAAGTGAAGGGTGATAACTACACTGACTTGGTCAGTTCTATAATTGTCTGTAGGTGGTCCTTGGCTTACAACTACAATTGAGTCCAAAATTTAGGCTGCTAAATGAGACATTTTGTTAAGTGAATTTGCTCCATTTTATGACCTTTCTTGCCCCACTTGTTAAGTGAATCACTTAACATTTGTTAAGTAACATGGTTGCTAAGTGAACCATGGCTTTCTCATTGACTTTACTTGTCAGAAGGTTGCAAAAGATTATCACATTGACCCTTGGACACTGCAACAGTGATACATATGAAGTAGTTGCCAAAGCGTCCAAATTTTGATCATGTGCATATGGGCATGTTGCAACAGTAGTGTGAAAAATGGTCATAAGTCACTTATTTCAGTGCTGTTCAAACAGTCACTAAATGAACTATTGTAAGTTGAGGACTACCTGTACTGTGGTAGCTGTATCTTGCATAATGTCTTCAATACCTAAAGCCAACAAAGAGTTTAAAGCCAACATATTTACTCCAGTTTAAAGGTTCTGAAATGAGCTTGATCTAACTGGAGACCTGATAGTTAGGGAGGATAGTTCACATATCCAGCATGAGGTTCTATTATATTTGAGAAAGGCTTGGCTTTTTATATTTTATGAAGCTTCAGCTTCCATCAGCTCTAACCAGGATGGACAGTTTGAGAGAAGATTGGAGCTGCTATCCAACAGTTTCTGGAAGGTTATGCTTTGTCACCCTGCTGCAATGTGAAATAGATTTATTTGGCTGATAGAGACAAAATTATCACAACCGTCAAAGTCCTTCAGCACTAAAGAAGTTCTCTCATGTGAACCTTGTACTTTGAAAAGCTATACAGGAAGTCCTCAACTTACAAAGGGTTGTTTAGTGACCATTTGAAATTACAATGGCACTGAAAAACATCACTTATGACCATTTTTCACACTTATGACCGTTGCAGCTTCCCATGGTCACATGATTTACATTGGGATGCTTGACAACTGACTCACATTTATGTCAGCTGCAGTGTCCAGGGGCGTAATGTTTTTGAACGTCCTTTTGCGACCCTCTGACAAGCAAAGTCAATAGGGAAACCTGATTAACTTAACAACCATGTTACTACTTTAACAACTGCAGTGATTCACTTAACAAAAGTGGCAAGAAAGGCTGTAAGATGGGACAAAACTTAATACATGACTCACTTAACAACATAAATTTTGGGCTCAATTATGGTCATAAGTTGAAGACTATATGAACTTTTTCAAACAAACTAATTTTTGTGAAAAGAAACAATGAATAATCCATGTATTTTATCCTGGCTCCTTGGATCTTGGGGATAGGGCTAGATTTATAATGAAGTAATTTCAAGCAACTACTTCAGGTTAGAAGGATTGTCTCATTTGTTTCTAACAGTGACGGCATTTTTGAAGCCAACACAAAGTGGTATCTGTGCAACTAGATATACAGCAGATATATTTGGGAAAGTCTTCTTTGTGGTCTCATCATTCTATACGATTAATCATTCAAGTCAACAGTCACATTGGTCATCCAAAGGCCAGTTCTCTTATGAACTTCAGCCTTCTGAGGTAGGACTGTAAGAGTTTCCACATCTTTAATGTGCATGTGACAGACCGATATTTGGGAACTTAAATATTCCCGTGATTGCATCAAAACTGAGGTTGGTATCTCTGTTTTGTTACTACAGTATTATACCACATAAGATTCCAGCAATATTTCATGCCCACTTAATACAAAGAGAATTCTCTTTTTCCTCTAGTGGGGTTACAGCTGAAAAGCTAAAATCCTGTTGCCCTACATGCATATTTTTTTCACTTTGCAGCATCCAGTAGGTAAAAAAGGGATAGATACCCTGTTTTTTAGGAGCCGTGGTGGCTCCTAAAGTGGTTAGAATGTAGTACTGCAGGCTACTTCTGCTGATTGCCAGCTGCCTGCAGTTCAGCAGTTCGATTCTCACTGGTTCAAGGTTGACTCAGCTTTCCATCCTTCCAAGGTCAGTAAAATGAGGACTCAGATTGTTGGGACAATATGCTGACTCTGTAAACCACTTAGAGAGGGCTGTAAAGCACTGTAAAGCAGTATATAAGTCTAAGTGCTATTGCTATTTTGAGTAAATATATATCATCTCACACATGATACTTTTCAGCTAAAAGAATTCATACTTCACTGTATCATATGGCAGATTACCAAATGAGCTGACTCATCCCTAGTTCATGGCAACATAAGCACTGGTTTTGCAAATTAGTTATGCCAATGTATGACACATACATACACACACGTGCTGGGACTTGGTTAGTAGTAGTGTTGTACTGCAACCCAAATAGTATTATGTAGTGGAACTATTTAAAGTTGTTTTATTATCACTGTTCTCTGATTTTATATATGTATGTATGTATGTATGTATGTATGTATGTATGTTGGAATGGGACGACTTGTTCAGCTTCTTTGGGGATTATCCACATCCGTTGTAGTTGTGGCTTTTAAGTTTGTTAGCAAACGTTTCAGCAAGAATCTCTATCTGCCATCATCAGGCTTCTTGTATGAGTTCAGTCTGTGAGTCAGGCTATCACAAAGCCTTAGTTTTTAAATTTTTGAGGCTAGCCTACTGTTACCAGAATGGTTTGTCCTCTTCATCCTGATTGGTTTGGGAGTCTTGGTCTGTGTTTATTGTTTTCTTTGAGTTTGCCTGTGGTCTGCTGGTTTGGTGTTTCTAGTTTCTTCTGTCTGTTTTGTGGATTTGATTGGCTGGCAACACCTGTGTCCCTGTATTGGAGGCTTTCAGTGCTCGCAGTCCAAGCTGCACTGAAAAGTCCAATACATAGATGAGATAGCATAGTAGAAAATTGAAAAAGCCTGGAAACATGATAGGAAAGAGATGATTTCCATAGCAGAGACTGTCATCATTTGGAAGCCTGCGACTTCTCAAACCAGATAAGATCTCCACACCACAAGCAGGCATACAGACCTGGGACAAACAAGTGAATACTCTCCCTCTGATAGCACTCCAACATCAAACAAACCCCCCCAGCACAGGTCACCCAGTATGACACCTGGCCTTCTAATAGATATTATGCGGGGCGTACACTTTCACGAGAAGTTGGATCGCACTGCACTAGAAGCTCCAACACAGCAAAGTGTTGCCAGAAGTCAAAGCCAGCAAACGAGCAGACGAAACCAGAACCCAATCAAACAAACTCCATAGTCCAATAAACATAGACCAGACTCCAACGCAATCAGGATGTAGAAAAAACATCTTAGCCAGAATAGGTCTAGCCTCACATTTAACCAAAGGCTGTGATAGCCTGACCCAACATACAAACTCAATACAGAATCCTGATGATGGCAGAATGAGAATTTCTGCTGAAACGTTGCTACAACTTTAAAAGCACTACAATGACGTGGGATAATACCCGAAGGAAGCTGAACAGCACACATGTAAGTCCCTGTGAAAACTTAAAAAACTTATATATTTTCTGAGGTTTTCACGGGTATTTGTATGTGGATATTTGGTTATTTGGGTTATTTGGGTGGGAGAAAACCTGAATAACCAAAGATCCATATATATATGAAATATTGAATAATAGTCTCTCTATCTGTTCTGAAAACCAACCAGTCTAGGAAATGCTGGCTGGCATGTGCTCAAAACTAGTTCTGCTTCTGCTGTCATTTGTAGGGTTGAGTGAGGGAAATGAAAACCCAAATGATTGGGAAACAGCCATTATAGAAAGGATTCTGTGTTTTTCATATTGCAGAAGTTTCTTTATTAGGCATTCCTCTCAAAGGAAACTAATAGAAGAAAACATAGAATAATCCTCCTGCCATCCTGATTGTAGACTGTATTTGAATTGAATCAAATACCTATATTTCTATTGCCTTTTTATCTTAATGCTTATGAAGTATACTTATGCATAACCTGTACATACATAAAGCATAGTATTGTACACATTGAAAATGTGGAAGGCTCTAGATCAGGGGTATCAAACTTGCGTCATCATGGTGTTGTCACATGATGTATTGTGACTTTTTCCCCCTTTGCTAAACCAGATATGTGCATGGCCAACGCGTGACACATCCAGCCCGTGGCCTGTGATTTTGATAGGCCTGCTCTAGATTGTCTGTAAAAAATTCTGCATATAATATTGTGTTGGGCCCACAGGGCCTTAACCGATCATAATACTTGAAAACCCCACCCAAATATGAATGTTCTAAGTTTCCCTCCAAAACAGGGTAATCTAAATATTAGTTTCACTTTTGCAAGGCTTAACACAACTTTATATGCTCAATACATAACATATAATATTAACATTAACTGACAAGGTCTGTCTACATGCACAAACTTGAAGAAAATAGTTATTAATAACAGACATGACTGCATTTTTGGCTGCATAACCCAAATGCATAGAATGTTCATTTCTATCTACAAAAGATACCATTGATATTTACAAGTCTGCTTCCAATTGTTGATCATGCTTACTGAACTATGACAATTTCTTTTTATCATTAATCATTACCAAATGAGTCTATGATGTACCAATATATGAGAGCAATGGCATATATCCTACCATAAACCCACAGATAAAAACATTGAAATTCTACAACTCTCTGGTTGTTGCACATTTGTTCCTTCAATCTCCTTCAAGTCAGCTTTGACTTCATGAAATTGGTTTACCACTTTTGTCTTTAACATTATTTATGAACCAAGGACTTCCCTCCCCTCAAAATAAATAAGAGAAAAAAACATGTATTATATACTATGCATCATTGTCCTGCCTTTTGAGGCCTTCCAGCTCTCAAAAAAGATTTAAGTGTCCATCAAAAGGATAACTTTAAACAAAGAACTAGGACTTCAAATATAGGCATGTGATCTCTAAAGCAGGATTCCTTTACGTTACACAATTATTCAGCACATACACAGATAGCACAGATGCCTATTTGCCTCTACTGTCCCTCATGAAGTTTCCATGTTCCTGCCACTGCTTGTGACCCATCCATCACAATTATTCACTGTATATGCCTTTATCTCCCACACAATCAAGTTCCCAGCCACCACCTACACAGCTGGTTGGTTAAGAAGTCCAGAGCATGCTGAGGAAGAGGATATCGAAAAGGGAGAGGAGAGGCAATCTCACCATACATCTCCAATAGCCCATCAAAGTTTGATAAACTTTAAAATGTAAGATTGCTTTGGGAAGTAGTTATGTGAGTTGGGATATTCCTGTGTTGCATCCTTTCCATCACAAATACATTCCCCATTGCTCATACTTCTCTTTTTTGAGCTATGGGGGAATTGTGTGTGCTTTCTCTCTTTGCATATGTGTATTCTTATATCCCCAAGTATGAGTATACATAGATGTGTCTATGTGCACAATATATCTTTGTTATATGGCAAGAATATAAGCCTGTATATGTGTTTAAAAAATGTAGGCTTTGGGTACAGAAACACTGTCCATCTTTTTCTTAGTTTTTTTCCTTATTCCCAAAAATAGAAGGACTCAGGATTAAAACTAAATGTAACTTAATTACATATAAACTTAATTTGAAATCAAACTATATTGAATAATATAATAAACGTGGATTTTCCTCGTGTTTTGGTATTTTTCCCTTCTATGATATAAATATTACAATTTTTGGAAAACCTTTAGAATTGCTCTGGGAGCTGTACCAATGGCTTTCTGGAAACTATATGCAGCTCTATCATCTCCTGTGGCACAACAGTAGGCTAGCCTCAAATTTAAAACTAATGGCTGTGATAGCCTGACCCACAGACGAACTCAACACAGAAGCCTGATGATGGCAGATGAGATTCTGCTGAANACTTTAAAAGCACAACTACAACGACGTGGGATAATACCCGAAGGAAGCTGAACAGCATACATGTAAGTACCCGCGAATCCTTATTTCAATTCTGGAAAATCACTTCTTTATAACTTTTTTGTTTTTTTCTATTTTTCCTTTTTCTCTCCTTTTTTCAATTTTAGCTGTTTTCTGATTTCTTTTTTCTATTATTCTTATTTTATATTAGTTTGAAATTGCTTTTATCTCCCTTTTTAATATCTATCTTATACCCCAGTGAATCAGGGAGGTATCTGCCTGACCCACTCCTAAATGTTATCTTACTGTTTGTGGCTTAAAAACCTCAGGAAGCTGACATTCCTATAGCTCCATCAGTGGGAACTTTAACACACCTGGTATAGTCATTGTCCTTCCTCCATGTGTAATCTGGGTGTCCTTGGAAATACCCAATCTTGAACTTGACTTGCTTTCCCTGGCTCATTCTTCTGCCTGCCTCTCTGTCTCGCTGCCAAGAACCACAGATAGTTTCCAACGTCTTGCTGCCAAATACACTGGTCAATTTCCGTATTTCCTATTACCCATAAACAGCTGCTTATTTTTTTCATTTCTTGCCATCAATGGACTTCATTCACAACTTCAGTTGTGAAGTAGTGGCCAAAGGTGGTCAGGGAAAGACAAAGCAACATCTTAGGAAGATCTTTTTCCTCCTTGGCTAGAAGTAGCTTCTCAAGGCTGTTCCTTTCCCCAACACTCATCCACCTGCCCTCAAGATTCCTGTGACCAGTGGTGGGATACAACCAGTGTAACAACTGGTTCGGTGAGTACACCTAATGTGCACAGTGCACGAGCAAACGCTGCGTTTGAAAACAGCTCTAAAACTTACCTTTTACTGCAGCCCCAGTGAGTAAAACAGCTGAGGCACGGCAATCCACTCTGCCACACCTATCAGCTGGGCTTCAAACAAAGGTAATATAGGACAGACTAGTGGAGGGGCAGGGCCAACTGATTGCTAGAACTACTGGTTCACATGAACCGGTCTGTATCGACTGAATCCCACCCGTGCCTGTGACCAGACAATCTAAGCAAGTTCTGGATTTTGGACCCATTCAGTCAGAACTAAAAGACCTGCATACAGAAAACAAGAGACACAACAGTTTCATCTGCAGCCTCCTGAGCTGCTGCCCTTGTGCAAGGACACTATTTCTGCAGACCTTGTTCCAGAAGCACAGCAAGAAGAACACTGCAAGGACAGCATCTCCCATTAATATAATTTCCTCCCATCTCAAGGTCTGGAGGAAAAGATTGCAATAGGCATTACTTCTTATACCTTCTGTGTTTATAGAATGGGCCTAGCAAACAGGTGCTGCTGGAGAGGATGCCCTTGATAAAGCCATTCTTATTACCAGTGGAAAATTTTTTTCTAAATGTTTCCCCCCTCCCCCTCTCCATGCCATTCTCCAGCTAGGAAAGAAGATAGATGGCAGCTCAGGTCCTATCTTGTTCACATCAACACTGACAGGAATCTAATATTGTACAATGCAGGAGTTCCTGACTTCTGCACATTCTAATATGTTTGGTTTGTCTCTTACTAACCCAAGTCCTAGATATTATAATTTGAAAAATATAAGTTCAGCATTCTTGTGCAGTGTTTTAAATAGCACCCATTCTGTGTCTTGCTTTTTGCAAAGTTTTCATTGCAAAAGTCCCGTCACTGTTTTATTTTCGATCTGAGAGGTCAGCTGATGTTTACATGCAAGTTATGAGACAACAGCTTTTCTGCTCTTGCAACATTATCCTCATTTTTCATGTTTAATTCTTCTCCTTATGCAAGAACATATATACTTTTTGCTGAAATCAGTTGAGGGAAATCAGTAAGAAGGGGACATTTCAGAGTAGATTGACTGGAGCATTTGAACGATGACAGCTATAGTTCTCCCTCAAAGCAGCAGAAGAAACCTTTTTTTTTAATCAGCCAAAAAGAGAAAGGGGGCAGAGGACATGAGAGATAGGATCTTCCTTTTTAGATATTTAATGTTGCAGTTCTAGAATACTTTTTCATTGGTCAAATTTTCTTCTGGTCTCTCCCCTTTCAGAAATGGAAGATTCTCAGGTTTTAGTACTGTATTTCAACTGGGCTTATTTTAATTCTAAATTGAATTGATTGATGTTACTGCTATTTATTATTAGTGGTATTTATTATTGTTGTACGTTTTTCTTAAGATAACATAGTTCTTTTTTGTTTCCTGCACTGCATTTTTTCTATTCTGCATACCAGAGTAAAAGAGCATGTTATACATTTAAATCTAGATAGCTCTGTGGCATCAGATCTAGTAGAGAAGCTAACAAAGCGACATTATTATTATTATTATTATTATTATTATTATTATTATTATTATTATTATTATTATTACTATTATTTTGCTTGCAATTTCTTTTCATTTAACCTCAATGGTATCACACTAGCATGGAATGAATATTTGGGAGGCACTTCAATGTGCCTCTATTAACCACCAGCTTCCAACATAACAGTGAGCTTATAAAAATGCTTGCATTTCCCTGTAGTGGAGTAACACCTGCTGCGATGCCATTCAGAGAAGCTGCTCAGGCAGCTGGAGACTCCAAGGCACGGGTGTCAGTCAGCAAGGAGCTGAAGATGTCGCAGTTGTAAATCCTTTGAGGAGCCACGCGTCACGCTCTGCTACCAGATGCAGGCAAGCCTATCCTTCCCATGGCTTCCCCTCAGCCTACTGACCAGCAAGATTGCATCATCCCCTGAGCCCCAGCCTAGCACTGTTAATCCCCCAGCAGGTGGAATCTGGCGTCCTGTTGGGTAACCTGACAGTATCTGTAGCTTCCCTCTTTCCTGCTTCTTGGGACTCAGGGGACTTTTACACAGAAAGAGATGGCATCCTTTCAGCAGGTTGGCTCAGCACAGACTTGGCTTTCTAGCGAGGTCAGTCACTAGGATGCCTGGAGATGTAGATGTTTTGCAAGGGGTGGTATTTGCCACCCGCCTTTTCCTCGCTTCCTTGTGGCTGTGTGTTGTCACAATGACAAATGAGAGGGGGAGGGGAAGAAGCAGTTCTTTACACTGACCAAGCGTACTTTGGGCCCCTCAGGGGCTTCACAAAATACTGCAAAGCAGCAGCTGATAAAATGGACACAAATTTAATTAGGGAAATTTAATTTAGAGGAAAAAGCAAGGGATGGCTTTGCCAAAGCCATATGGGGAAGCAGCGGTGTCCCTATATAGGAGAAAAGAAAAACTTAATTTACAGAATGAACTCATGGGTCTTCATCATTCTGTAGCCACCCAGGAAGTGGCCCTGATTAATTTTATACACAGCATGGCAGGCACAGGTATATGTGCAGACAATTGGGCACCTCTGGCAAAGGGAGGTGCTAATTTCAGTCTAAATATGAGAACCCAATCGGGGTGGGGAGGCAGCCAGCGGGGTTGTCTTAAGACGGTTCTATAAAGCAGTGAAAGAGCCATTTCAGAATTTATCCCAGCCTACTAATTGAGGGATACTTTGCTAATGGCTTTCGACGTGGCTGAGAAAAATGGTTCAGAGGCCGGCTTGGCTTTTTAGGGTTTCAAGCAATTAATGATTGTTACAGTCCAATAGAACAGCTTCCTTGAGACAAGAGAATTGCACTTCCTTTTCACAAATCTACATTTTAGCTGATGTTCTTACAACTAGCTAAAACCAGTCAAATATATATTTGATCATTTCAGTATTTCAAAATATATAATTTCCATTTAAATTACAGTTAAATAACAGTATTAAATATGGGATATGATTGCATTTCTCCTTCAACTTCCCTCTCTTCATGAATTATTTTTCTCAGTGAAAGAAAAGTAAAGGTAGGATTAAGTTGTACTTTCTTTAGTGAAATTTAAGATTTATTCACAAAATATTGTTTCCGTTATTTTATGAAACTGAAGTTGTTTTTCCTAGAAGATTCCGTTCCTGCAAAAGCTTTCATGATCTTTTATGATCTTTCAAAATCATCTTTCATGATCTTTTCCATTGTTATTGCTTTGAGGAAGACAACAGCTGTCCTCTGCATTAAGCATTACCCATGGTGATCATGAAACAAATCTATGAGGATGTGTAGAACTTTGGCATTCTGCAATCATATTATCTATTTGTGGAGTGCTTGAAGACATTAAAGCACTCCATTTGCATTAACTGATCCTAAGAGTTCCTAAAAACCTCAGGAATATTCTCCTCCATGACTGAGAATGTTTGCAGTGGCAGATGAGTGAAACCAAGAAATCCCCTTGAGATCATCTAATGGTAAGAGCTGTCAGTAACATCTGGTATCTGTTCTATGAAATCACATGCTTCCATCATCTTCTAAAATTGGGGCAATCTTTATATTTTTACAGTAAAAACCATGATTATGACCGAAGACATTGAGAAAAAATTATCTATGATATTTTGACGAAGTAAAATTAATAAAATATTTAATAGAATTGTACAATCATATAACTGAAACCAGTTATATAGCTGCTGAGTCCAATTCCCTGCTCCCTACAGGAACTGAAATTAACAAATGATTTTCTAGCCTCCACCTGAACACATCTGGAGAAGAGACAGTTATCACCATCTCCCTTAATAGTAGGGATTTCCTAATGTTAAACTAAAGCCCACTTTTTTAAAACTTAAAGATCCTTCTGCACTTTCCCTCCTCTTTTAAATCCTATGTCAAATGAACAGTTTCAGTAAAAACTGCAGCACCGTTGCCAATATTGCTTTCCACTCCAAAAATAACGTTTAAAAAAGAATCACACCCCTCCATTCCAAGGAAGGAAATATTAATGTCTCATTGATACTCACGTTAACTTTCAGTTCTTCGAAGCAGACCAATGTTGTATAATATTCTAAAAGTTCACTTTCACTTTTTATTCATTTTACCATATCTGACAATATGCTCTTTCAACTACAGGTTATTCATACAGCTGGACACTGGTATCATACACTTAAAAATCAAAACTAAAACGGAATATGAAACTACAGTGGAATAGAATTAACTGATCAAATAACAATGCCTGTGCATTTTGAAGGAAAAACCACAAGTTTTATCTCCTACATTTCTCAATCTTCAGATAATCAATAAACTTCATATCATAGGGACCTGCCCAAGTAAAATGAGTCATGAATTATAACACAACTGGTTTCCTGACATATACTGTATGTTTAACTGACGTAACTGAAATATACAAGATTCCTTCTCTATCCTTATTGTATGTGATACAGTACTTTCCATTGTTTTGCAAATATTAATCATGCCTTAGACAAGAAGGCACATAGTCTTGGATCATATAAATGTACTGACCATTTTATTTGATTTGAGGGAAAGTACCTAACAAGCAGGGCTGGTGTTTTGCAGCTATTTTGATTTAATGGATTTGGGTTTGGGGGGAAAAGAAACGTACAGAAACTCTACAGGAAAAGTCAGAAACATTAATAATAGAAAGTGACATCTGAAACTTTTTTCCCAATGCAGCTCAATGAATATGGAAGATGAAGATACTTATATGGAAACGTACCAGTAAAATAAGCTCTTTGAACTATTTCTTTCAGCTGCCTTCCTCACACAAGAGATATATTTCTCTATTTTTAAAAAATCTTCTGTGAACCTTTAATTTCATGTTGATAAATTCTTTTGCATTTTCAGTGACACTTGGATAATCGTTTCCAGTTACCTTTCAATGTATTTTTAAAAACATGCAGACTGCATCAGATTTTTCTTCAGACTATTTTTTTTTCATTATACATGCTGGAACTGATCCATAATAAAAATAAGGCAATATTGTATATTTTAGATAAAGTCTTTTATCTTTCTTGTTGCTAGTTTTCCAAACTGTTAAATATATTATATTAGGATTGCATTTTTGGATGTGTACCTATTCATCACAGAATAAAACTGCATCTCCCTTGATTAAATAATTCATTTAAACTTCCACCACTGGTAAATACACTTCATGCCAGTTTTTCCAAATATTTATACCATGATTCAAATAACACATGTATTATAAAATTGGCATTCTCAAAGTATCCTGTGATCTCTATCCAAATCAAATAATGAGATTCAATAACAAATACATTCACTAGGAAAAAATATACTCTTTATAATTTTATTTTACCTGACTTACTGTACATTTATTTTCAATAATTTGGCACTTCATGATCCCAACTCCTTCAAATTGTAATCTATTTTACTATTAACCTATGGCATACTACATGTTATTCTAGAAATAATTTATAAAATTATTTCATCTGTTTAACAATAATTTGTCCATTACATTTATGAGCACATTTTGACATGATAAAAAGTCTTAAATATTAATTTTATTTTCTGATCTTTATCCTTCCCAGAAAATAAAATGAGTCAGTTAATTATGATGTCATTCTCTCTTTTTTAAATACCTCTATTCTCTTCTGCATGCAATTATATGGCCACTATTTTATATGGCAAAAATATAAAAACCCATAAGTTGTCCACAAAAAATATTTTCTGTATCTTTTGGTTGCCCTCTATTATTTGTCCAGATTTTTTTCTGCAACCCACATCTGGCAACTCTATGGAACTGTGCTGTCAAATAATTTTCATGGTGAAAGTTTCCATATGTATCCCTTGCTGGCATTAAAGCATTCTGAATTAAAACAATAAAAATTTTTTTGAACATTTGGCTTCTTGCATTTTGACTGATCTGTAACAAATATAATGGAGAATTTAAAAACAGAAGGCTTTTATTAAGAATACAGATGGTAACTGTCATATAACTAGTGTTTTACTTTTAAGTTTGAAAACAAAAATTTTACAACAGTAAATATTGGTATTTCAAAATATTGATATTGGGTGGATAGTTTATAACAGGAGTGTCAAACTCAAGGCCCATGGGCCACAATGCTAGTGAAAATGGAGTGCAGGTCCCCCCCCCCGCCATGCCCTGTTTTGGCTGGCAGGGTGCTGCAGGAGGCCAGCCATCCCATCTCTTTCCCCACCTCAGCCAGCCCCGTGGAGACAACTACAATGCTGATCTAGCCCTCCAAGAAATCCAGTTTGACACCTCTGCTTTATAAGATGTCCAGAAATGAACCAAATGTAACCAGTAGTAAGATGGCCAAATGTTACTATTACTACTACTACTATTGTTGTTGCTGTTGTTGTATGGAATTGTTACATGAATGAATGAATGAATGAATGAATGTTTTATTGGCCAAGTATGATTAGACACACAAGGAATTTGTCTTGGTGCATATACTCTCAGTGTACATAAAAAGAAAAGATACATTCATCAAGAATCATAAGGTACAACACTTAATGATAATCAAAGGGTACAAATAAGCAAACAAATCACATTAGGGAACAGTCAATATAAATTGTAAGGATACAAACAACAAAGTTACAGTCATACTGTCACAAGTAGGAGAAGAAGAGTGATAGGAACAATGAGAAGATTAATAGTACACTACAATGCTAATGTAGAGTAGCAGTTTGGCTGCCAGTTTACCAGCTCTGTTATAGGATGCACTTGCGTGCTTCCCACAGGAGGGCAAGTTGGTTTTGCACCAGAAAGACAGACGAGCAGCTCTTCCTTCAGTGTTATCCAAGAGCCCCCTCCCTTCCCCAGAACCACTTCATAAATTGATGCCATAACTGGACGGTTCAAAGCCAGCAGGATTCTGCCTGCCTGCATTGGAGCACCAATTCATCTCCCTACTGAAGTGGTACCTGTTTGTCTACTTGCATACAACATATTTTTGAACTGTTAGGTGGATAGAAGCTGAGACAAGTGACAGGAGCTCACCTTGCCACACAGTGCTAAGACTCGAACCACTGGATCAGAGACCATCTCCAGTGACATTAAGCCATTGAGTCCCACCAAGTCTGTTGATATGATGCCAAATTATATAAATCGTGAAAACTGCTGAGGACACTGAGCAAATAGGAATCAGTTCTGACAAATTTGGAAAGTGAGCATTAATACTACAAATGAAATATAACACAAAGATATAAATTATGCATGTTAGAGGGAAAAATAATAACTTCAGATAGTTTACAGTCACATAATAGTAAAGCAATTTTTTTTAAAAAAATCATTTACTAAGCAAGTCATTTTGACCTGGTTCACACATAATGTTAAATCAATCCTCCATGGATCATTAAATACAATATCACGTCACCAAAAGACTGATCAAGATATCAATTTGAACTTTCCTCTCAATACAGAAATTCAGTTGAAACTCTCCACAACAGATGGCTTTGCTTAAATACAGCGACTAAAAGTTTGCTAATCACTTGTTTGACCACTAAACAGACCCAACTATTGGAAATTTCTTTCTGATTATTATTCCTGAGATCACCATTACTCAGTACACACAGACATATACACACAAATACATGAAGCTAAAAGGAAAGGAACTTAATACATTCTACAGTTGCAAGGAGAGACAGCTGGTACATGGAGACACAAGTCTGGGCAACCCAGGAGGATATATCCAAACAATAGTCAGACTAGAGTAGTAAGCAAACAGAAGTCACACTGTCTGCCAAGGAATTTCTTTGGGGTAGAATGAAAGTAATCCAGGACTACCTGTTAAGGGACCACTGAAGGAGCATATCATGCACATGTACTCTACTGAGCATCCTTACTGGAACACATATGCTGGTACAGTATAGACCAATTATAAATCAGTATTTTCAGTGCTGTTGTAACTTTGAAGAGTCATTAAACAAATGATCATAAGTTGAGGACTTCCTGTAATACAGAGGAGTGATGAGTAGACACAGAGCCTGGATTAATGAGTTAATATTACACATAAAAAATAATAGAGCTAGAAGGCACCTCTGCTTCACCCTTCACTGAGTAATGATAACTCCAGAGAAATGTCCCCGGGGGGTGGGGGGGACTATCTGATGTCCAAAGTGGTGTTAAGATGGAGAGACTTATCTGGCTAATGAGAATGATCCTGTTCAGGATCTCCTTAGATTTTCCCACAGCCTCTTCCCTTGGAATTAAATTGAAATTCACAGGGCTTAAAAAGAGAAGCTTTGGGCTAAGAAAGGTATTTGTCAGTTAAATAGGGAAAGAAGACAAGAGCCTCTCAAGAGTTGATCAATCCCTTGTGATCCATGCCTTGTCCTCAGAAAGAATGTTTTCAGTTTTAACCCAGTCCAGTAGTTTTATGTGGGGATATTTAGCTTATAATTTGCTGATTGAGCTAAGCAAACTGACAATCTATAATTAGCAGGGTCTAGTATATTTCCTCTGTTTTTATAAATAGGATAACAAAGGTGTAGGCAGAAGGAAAACATACTAAACTGTTCATACTGTATAGGTATCTAAGGAAGCCTATCCATCCTTTTTCTCCTTGACTAATTACATGGGCTCTAAAATATCTTCCTGGAGTTTGTCCAGGTTTGAGCTGGGAAATAAGGACCTTGCCCTTTGATATGGACATAGGAGGCTAGTCATTTTGAGAGTAAGTCACAGCTGAGTTGTCTAGTGATTCCATTGTAGAAATACTCTGGAAATAATCCCAATATAACTATTTGGCTGTTGCAAGAGTAGAACAGGCCACTTGGAAAAATTGCAGGCACCTGTGCTGCTTTCTACCCCTCCCCAGAGTTTTCTATAAAAGCTGTAACCTTGAAACAGGTGAGGAGGAGATGTGCTCTTTGGAAGATCTGCAACCAGCAACAAATAGAAAACAGACAAAAAGGGTTTTTTTCCCCCCAAAGAAAAAGAGACATAGGAAAGTGCTGCATAAAATGGGAAGATGAAAGCACTTTACAAGTTGTCCATTAATAAAGAACAAAAAAGTAGAAGAAATCACAGAGAAGAATTAAGGATAGACCAGTGGCTGTGAGAGGAAGAAAACCCTCTATGCTGCTAAAAGTAATAGCAAAAAAATAATTGTATAGTAGCAATAGTAGAAGAAAGAGTATAGGGTAAGAAAATACACACCTATAATAGTATATTTCATTTTTATGTCTTGATTTTTTTTCCAAAATAAAATTTTCCCCACTCTTGTATGGAGGTTAAAATAATTCAGTGTCAAGGGTCCAATGCTTTTGTGGATTTTTTGAACCTGGGTCAATTAAATTAGGTACAGTCTAAAGCAAAATCCTATAATTAAGGAGAGTTGTTAACTAAATGCCAGAACCAAGATGGGGTTTTGAGTGTAGCAGCTGCCAAGATTAAGTGCTTGAGAGAAGTTAGCTCAGTGAAAAAGGAAAATAAAATGTGCCAAGCTGGGAAAATCACTCGAGGCTTTCAAGAAGAGATTGGATTCCCATCTGTCAGAAATGGTGTAGGGTCTCCTGCTTGGGCAGGGGGTTGGATGAGATGACTTACAATGTCCCTTCCAACTCTGATTATCTGTTTAATATCCGAGTTGGAAAATATTACCATGGAAAAACAGTACACAAAAGGTGCTGTCACTGTTTGCATTCTGAGTCCTTCAGAGAAGTGGTTTAAAGCGGTTTATCTATGCCAGTCTTCAAGCCTGTCGCCTCAAAACACTGAGAACTAGGAACAAAAATTACTTCCCCACTTGGAGTTGCCAGAGACCTTTCAGTAATAGAAATCCCCACATTCCCACTTAATGCACAAGGAAATAAATGGTATTTGCATGCATACCTATCCACATCATTGTACCTGGTTGTATATAATATAATCCCAGCAGTTCCTGCAAGGGAAAGCTGAGAAGAAGTCAAGTCATCATTTCCTTGAAAGAAACCGAGAACCAAAATGTGACCAAAATGAGGAACTAAACTGACCTCAAGTGCTAAAAGTAACAGAAAATGAGTTTGTGTAGTTTCAAATACAGCACAGCTGAGTCAGAAGTAAATCATTTCAGCTCTCAAGTATAGCTGATGTCAGAGGATCACAGGGTCCTGAGTGGGTTTCATTGTGAAGTTGAGAAATTTTGTGTGAGAATGCTTAGGGGACTATTCTAAAGAAAAGAGTAATATTGCAAAACTTGTAAACAACTTAATGATATGATTAACATTACATCTGAGAGACACAGAGAGAGAGAGAGAGAGAAACCAGTCCTTATGTGGTATTGAATAAAACAGTGGAAATTATAGAATCATAAACCTGTGTATGAGCCATGGTGGCGCAGTGGTTAGAATGTAGTATTGCAGGCTACTTCTGTTGACTGCCAATAGTTCAGCAGTTCGATTCTCACCAGCTCAAGGTTGACTCAACCTTCCATCCTTCCGAGGTCGGTAAACTGAGGACCCAGATTGTTGGGGGCAATATGCTGACTCTGTAAACTGCTTATAGAGGGCTGTAAAGCACTGTGAAGCAGTATATAAGTCTAAGTGATGTTGCCATTGCTAGATGGAAGGAATCAAGACAAGGTGGCAAGTGCAACATGCACCAAAGCCCAGCCCCTTTGTATATATTTGTGATATCCATGCACTGCAAAACAGTGGGGATTCGACTGTGCTGCCATGACTGTTACGTCCATTTTTTTTTCAACCTACCCCTACAGGTACCAGGGATACATGCTTTATATGTAGCAAGGCTCAGAAAAAATCCCCAGTGTTACTTTGTAGTGATAAGGAAGACCAATCAATCAATGTTGACAACACTAGCCTAGACAGTACAATAGCTTGCCTCCACATGGGATACTTTATAATTTTGTCTTCTGTGTTCTTAATATAGAAAAGGAAATTTTCACTTGAAAGTTCTGCTGATTGTATTTCCTATGGAAATCCTTTTTCCAGTTCCTATTATTGCTAACAGATCTGACACTGGAAAATTCATAATGAGTTATATCTAATTTCAACACGGGGCACTTTTGATTCTGTTTCATTGGGCTGATTTGTATTGCTGTGGGATTTTGATGGATAAATAGGGGACTCAGAGAAATAATGCTTAATAAAACAATGGCAAATGGCTTAAAACAGTAGTGAAAACCTTTACAGCAATAATATTAATCCATTCTGGTAAAACATACATCTTCTTCACAGTAGATAACCTCCAAAAATGAATAATTTGTTGGTATGTGTCAGACAGAAAGTGTCTTAAGTTCAGTGATGACTGGGTAGATAGATCTAGCAGCTATTACTGTGAATGAGAATGACAATATAGCCTTCTTGAAAATGTGCTATCCTGGATTTCAAGACCTGAACTCATCCCAGTGCCAAGAAAGAGGAATAGAGACAAGTTAGCTGTGACCAAGTCCCATTCTGTGCTGGAGAGATGTGTTTGGCTACAGGAAAATATTGGGATCCCATTTGTGTACCATGAGCCCTGCTACTCCGAAAGAACCCTTTCTGAGCCATTTGACCTTTGGTTGAGGTTATTCTGATTATTTGTGAATTTCATCTACAGTTCCTCTTAGGATGAGGTCTATCAAGACTTAAGATTTCATGGGCTCCATGGCTCTATCCCAATTAATCAGACTCAACTTTCATAGATGGACACATCTGTTTCAGAGCAGCAGCAGCTTATTTGGAAATGAAGGACACTTTTGTGAATCTTTTGTATTACAGAGGACCTATTAGGAGCGGTTCACCCCAGACACATTAAGGAGTCAGAAGTCTTCAATGGGCCCTGATTTTTCACAGCACTCTGGCACACTTCACCATTTGGTCAAATGTTGACTGGGTTATGATGCAATTGCTCCCACCACATTTTTCCTGGTTTACCAAACAACATTGAGGGATGAAGTATCTGAAGAAATGACTGCAAACCAAAGGAAGAAGACTAAAAGTGAACTTGACTAAATAGTTAGAAAATCAAAACACTTTGATTTTTAAGCCTACATCATGATGATAAAATCAGCAAACTGATTACAGTTCTCCATCCTCACTGTGTCAGTGGGATGTCATCCCATGCAGCCCTGTTTAAGATCACTGGATCTTGCTAGCAGAAAGAGCTACCATCTGGTTTCTGTGATGCATTTGTACAACATTTTATTAATGAAGTAGTTCAAATTCATCACATACCTGAGCATCCATTATTGGTACCATAAGTAATGAGTGCAACATTCTGTTTCTGGGACTAATTCCAGCTTATGGGTTCTGATTCATGCTCTTCTTGGCTCTTCCAAATAGCAGGGTGTATATAACTCCTGGGTCAAGAAGTTTGTAAATATCACTTAATGGAAAGAGGTTGTCCTTTAAAGCTATGCTGCTATGTTCCATTCAGAGTCATATACAAATGGATCATATAACACTACTGATCTCAAATGCTTTTACTGCACCTCAGTTGATACTAATCTAAGTGGTGTATAGCAAAATTATTGTTCTGTCTCCAATCTTTCCTTTTTAGTAGAGGTTTCTGAGAAGGTATTATAGAGCTACAGCTACAGAGGCCTCAGAGGAAGCAGGTTGGACCTTTTCTGTCAGGAGAAGCATGAGGCTGAAACGGTGTTGGTCATTTTGATGGATGACCTTTGTAAACAACTGGATCAGATGAGTGCACCTCCCCTGGTTTTACTTGACTTCTTGGTGGAATTTGATACCATTAAGCCTAATACATCATTCCTGCTGGGTTGCTGGCAAGGGTGGAGGAGTCAGAGGCAGGATTTTATTCTATCCTAAGCAGGTGGCTTTACTCTTACCTCAGCTGATTATTTCACTCAACATTAAAATGGGTGGAAAAGTTAGTTCGTTCTCTGTAGTCCTGGAGATATTGCTCCTCTAATCTCTGGTATTTACATCAGTATGAAGCTTCTGGGTCAGGTGTATTGACACTCTAAATCAGAGGTCTCCAAACTTGGCAACTTTAAGACTTGTTGGACTTCAACCCAAAGAATTCAGGGAATTGAAGTCCACAAGTCTTAAAGTTGCCAAATTTGGGGGCCCTACTCTAAATTAAGCTTGATTTGACATGGAACTCTTGACCCAATATTTGGAAGCTGTAAGAGTCTGGATGGGAGGAAACAAACTGAACTTGAGTTCTAAAAATGTAGAGCTGCTGATTGTCTAGAAACCATCTGATTCTCCTAATACACCAAGATTGTCCACACTGGCATTAGAATTTGTTTTCAGTAACATTTTAGCTGGACAAAGATCATCAGCAATGCCAGAAACAGCGCTCTCCAAAAAAAATTCAGTACTCTTAAGGAGAGTTTTTCCCATGGTACTGCCAAGTTTTTCATTTGAAGATCTTATCTCAAGTTCTGTCAGGCTCCCACATATGGGTGGGGAGTATCAGAGATACATAACATGCTGTTCAAAAATATAGTGTAGCCCTTTGTATGAAAAAATAATGCAAACTTCTGCTACGTGTCTCCATTTACACTCACATTTCTCTGTGCTCAGCAAAGATTATGTTAATCAAATGTTAATACCATTGTGAAATTCTATTCATATTTTCACAGAAGTTAGCCTCATTTTGAGTTCAAAGGACTAACTTCCTGAGAAGTTTCGATCAAGAAACACATGGCAAACACTTTATGTGACAAAGACTGAAGATTCTTTGTTTGCCTCTGTTCCTCCTAATTGCATTTTTTAAATTAAAAAATATATTAATAGCCCAATTAAAAAGGCATTCCTCTTGTTTCAAGTGTTCTCCTTAACTATTAATAGTCTATTATTTAGGCCATAACATATATGTCCTTCTCCTCCACACTGAATTCCTGCTGCAAAGTAACCACCCAAAAATATGTGATCCAAACCATCTTCATTTGCAAAAATAAGAAACATAATAATGTCTAATAATGACCTGATTATCACACATGACAACACAAAAATGTATTATTAACAACTCACAGTTATTAAAAGGCTCACAGATTAACAATGCTTCTTGAGAGCCAGCTAAGGAGAGGAAAAAAAAACTGCTATGTTACTGCTTCACATTTTCTGTAGAAATTACTTCATACAGAATGGATGTATCAATTAAGATACCAGTACACAGAAGCAATCAGAGTTGTCCTGCGAGACCATATCTCCTTTTCATTTCTTTATTCTACAAGTAGTCATTTTCTTTTCCGATGTAAGTTCACATACGTTTACAATAACTCACTTCCTCATTTTCCTTTGTTTACTGTAGGTGGATTCGGTGATTTCCATTTATTTGTCATGCAGTTTGTCATACAGGAGTAATGCACACAGTTTTATTAAAAGTGTTATGGCAGTCTGGTAATTCAGGAGGCTGGCTTTATGCCCCATCTGGGATTGGTTCATTTTTTAGTGCTCTCGGGGCATATCTGTATTTGGCATCCTTCAGCTGCTCTGGTCCTGTGCTTGTGCCAGTTTGATCCTAAGCAAGTTTGAGAAATTTCTGGACTGGGATCTAGGCAGCATTATGTAAGGCCAGATAGCAGGCAACACCATTGTCCCACTGGGTGATTCCCTTCCAATTGTGCCCTTCCACATCTTACTGAATATATATGCTTTTGTATGAGAATATTTACATATTATACACAGAGAGAGTATGTTAAATTAAATTGATATATACAAAGTTGAAAGATCAAAATACCTTTACTTTCTCGGTGTCCCTAATATCTTCTATTGCGATCTTGATTGGGAATGTTGTAATAGCAGAGTAGCTGTAACACTTGCCTAGCTATATGCAACACTGCTAACTTGGAACCTAGAACAACTGTTTAGCGAAACAAATGAAATTACTATTTTCTTCCTTTGTGCTTGCTACTTTTGTTTGTTTTCAAACTAACAACACTGGTATAGCAAAGCTAGCTCACAGAAAGTGAGTTTATTATTGTGTTTATTATTTTTAAGCACCATTGGTTTTATTATGATTAAAATAATAAAATGAAATAAAATGCCAACCAAATATTAAAGTCTCACAGTGTCAGCGTTCCAACCAACAAACTCCAACCCAATAAACTCCGAGACAGGCATTTTCTCAAAGTTCCATTTTATTAGAGTTGTCATATTGGCACATCTGGGGAAACCCAAATCTGAGAGCTCTGGGTTTTCCCTTTCCAAAAGAAAATAAAAAATCTTTCCCCTGCACCCAAGTCCATCACATGGGCCAATCAAATTGTGCCAATTGGAGACCTTCCTCCAAACGCTCCTCTCCAGGTACAGGGTAACATGGCCTTGACTTTCTGTGAAAGAATGTTGTTGAGTCTAATCTTCTGCCTCTCTATGAAATCCCCCCTCCCAAATTCCCAGGCACGAAATGTGGCAGCCTCGAAGCTTCCAACTAAAATATGGCTTCCAAGGCCGACACCCGGATCTCATTTAACAATAATGCCTAGAAAGAAGAGAAGTGTTCTACCTTTTACTACCGTGTTTCTCACATAATAAGGCCGGGCCTTATTTTTTTTTGACACCCCCCCCCAAAATGGCTAGGCTGTCTTTTTGGGGTGACTTAATTCCACCCCCCTTGCATCCTCGTGTGGGTGTGCGGCAACAGCTTGGATGTTTACCTCGGAGTTGGTGGGGCACTTCATATTGTAAGACCTTCCTCCACCATTGCTTTCTCTTCTCCCTTGCTGCTGCAGCATTTAGACAATGCCGCGGAGTTTGGCGCAGCCACGCACAGCCAGCCAGGGCTCCTCCCTACAACCGGAGCCCGGCGGAGACACTCGGCTTCAGGCGCTCCTGTCGCCACTTTCCCTTTGCTTTCGAAGGTAAAGCCAATTATTTTAAAAATGACGCCCTACTACAACATAGCCTCCCCTGCCCGAGAGAGCAGCTCAACCCCCACATGGGGAGGCGAATCTCCGGCGGCCGCAGCGCAGGATCGCCCTCGCTGGAGAAGCGCCCAGCCACCATCCCTACCTGGCCGCGGAACAGAGTGCGAAGAGCTTTGCCTGGGCGCCCCAGCTCAGCTTGACAGGCGGGACCCTCCTTCCCGGCAGCTAGAGCCTCTTCACCAAGGGCATGAGCACCTCCCCACTGGACCCTCTGCTCATCCCGCCAGGGCTGCGCCAGAGCCGTGCGGTGCTGGTCAGAGCAGGAAAGCAAGCAGCGGGTGCACGCCTGCCCTGCCAAGCAAAAGAGCCAGGCCGACCTGAGCTTGGCTTCTTCCCAAGTCCCTCCAGCGCGAATCCGAAAGGGTCACCAGGAGAGGCTGCGCGAGGCAGATATATCACCCACCCGTCCACGGACAGGGATGCTATAGGTGATGGCCAGCGCTCTTCTCTGGCCGGCGGAGAGAGCCGAAGCCGACCGTCCTTTCCTTACCCCACTCGCCCAGCCTTTGTCCCTGTGCATCTCCAAATGCGCCAGCAGCTCCAAACGCTGCAGCGGAATGGGCATCAGGCAGAGGCACTGACTTGGCAGGGCTCAGTTCGGAGGACGAGTCACCTTGCCTCCCTGTCCATGGATGGGTGGGTGCTATCACTGCCTCAGGCGGCCTCTCCTGGTAGCCCCTTCGAGTTCGTGGGAGGGACTTGGGAAGGAAGTCAAGCTCAGGTCGGCCCGGCTCTTTTTCTTGGCAGGCAGGCACGCACCTGTTTCCCCAATCACCTGTTTCACCTGTTTCCCCAATCCTTAATCCTTTGCTCCCTTCCTGCCTTTTTCTTTCATTTTTTAAATTTCAAAGGAACTTGTCTATTCCAGGGGTCACCAACCTTTTAAACTTCAGGAACCACCAGACTCATAATTTTAAATCCCGCAAATCAGCGATCCTGGGAAAATCCCCCAAAAAGTCTTCAGGAAAATTTCCCACCCCATTTTCTTACCGACTGATCATTCTTTATTTTGGATTGCAGGATACCATCCCCAGATCCATTCTCAGAGGGAGAGAGAGACTTTTGGCTTCATGCAAGGAAAGCAGCAGAAGCAGCTGAAGTCTTTCTTTCTCTCCCTCAAACTCTGCCAGAAATTAGTCTTTGCTGGCGCAGCCTCTTGGAACAGGATTGTAGGGTTCCCAAGACTCATATACTGTATATTCAGCTTAAGGGTTGCCATTTGAAAGGTGGGGCAATCTTTGAGACTCAATTAGCAATCTTGAATCAGAGGGAAGAACCTGATTCTGATTACAACAGAAATCTAATAAGTTCTGGTTGATACTTGCTAACCCTCTGCAGCTGTTCCACAACGATGTGGTTTCTTGATGTTTTTGAAGAACATTGACCACATTGTGTTGTGCCTGAAACATCCCAAAATTCCTTAAATACTAACTCTGATATAAATGTATCACCTTTAAGATTAACAGATAGATTTGATGTTTGTGTTTAATATATTTGCATAAATTACAGCCGAGTTCAGGGATTCAACCAATGTTACTATCGTTTTGGTGACTATGTTTTGTGCGCACATGTGTGCTTTGCGTGCATGTGCACCAGACGCATGCTGTGTGCACATGTAAAAAATATTAAGTTGTGCAGCCCAGACAGCTGAAAAGTGTTGTGTGCAGGTGCACAGCATTTGAAAACTCTTTTTTTTTTCCTGCTTTTTCAACCTCAGCTGTGCTGTGCAAAGCAGCTGAGGTTGAAAAAGCAGGAAACAGGTAAGAGTCCAGGCAGGCGGGTGGGCCAAATAGCAGCAAACACAGAATTGGTTCGGGGTCTGCTGCTCTTCAGAACTACCAGTTCTATAGAGCCAGGCGGAACTGGTAGCATCCCACCCCTGGCCGAGTTTATGAGGTAATACATGTTAGTTTTTAAGATATCTCTGAATTGTTGTTGTTCTGTCCTAGAGGAGTCCTTTGGGTAACCATTTCTTTAAAAAAAAAAAAAAAAGGTAAAATTATATCAAGCATATCAGCCCAAGCACCTTTTTTGTTCATTCATTAATTAAATATCGTACAAGCAGAAGGAGCCAACAATTTCACTTTTATCTCTTGCTTCTATAATATTGGCTTTGATTTCCCAAATGGAATTGTGCTATTTTCTATATTATAAAACATTTATTGGCCACAAAATAAACCAGATGAAGCATCGCAGAGACAGAGCAACTCACCACTCTCTTTCCAGCCCATGATCCACTGAGGTTCACGAACACGCGTATGGAAAAAATTATAGAATTATCCCTTTTAGACTCATTGTCACTTTACATCCAGGCTGGATATTATAACACATTCATGGTAGGTCCATTCTCTGATCTGACCAGGATTTAGAAAAGTGCTACTCAGTCGAGTAATCTGTGTGCCAGGATTGATACCAAATTGCAGAGCACCAAGAAAAAAATGTGAATTTGCATCCATTAAAGTTAATTTAGATCCAGAGAACCTATGGCATTTCCCCAAAATTAACAGTTTAATTTAAAATTACTGGAGACCCATGAAACAGTTGGAGACCCATGAGCTTACATATGGACTGGGGGCCATACCAATCACAATGGTAGATTTCTATGTCATGGGAGAGGGCCAGGAGAACCCGGACTCCAGCAGCCTTTACGGGGTTAGTGCTGCACTTTCTTATATTCATATACACATACGTGCGGGGGGGGGGGGGGGGGNNGGGGGACAGAGAGAAAGAGACAGAGTCAGAGATAGAGATAGAGACAGAGAGTTTATATACAGAGAAATTAGCAGAAGATGCAGACAGATGGTAGCTGTTGTTACTGGAAGGATGTAGGAAGAAACCTGTAGTTGACCATCTGTGACCACCCTTTCCCATAACATACAAATCTATCACTGTATGCAGACCATGGTTAAAGAAAACATAATTTGCTCTGATATGAAAACTCAGCCTCTTAGATTAAACCCTATATCCAATAAATTAATTCTGGCTCCAGAGCCTCATTTCCAACTCATCCAAGTATCTGAGTCTCCAATCCATAAGTTCTTGGATATAAAACCCTGCATTTGGAGACTAGGATGGTATTGTTGTTTGTTTGTTTTCATCTAGGAGCCCAGCCAGCCTTGCTATTATTTCTGTGTCTCCTCTTTGCAATAAGGGGCTGCCTTCATTTTATTTCTCGGCTTGAGCTAACATGGGTAATAATGAGGCCTCTTGAAGTTTCGCAGCAGCTTTTCTTCCTCAGAGTTTGGTCAGTGCCAATTCCCCAAAGGCATCCATGGTAGCAGGTGAAATGTCTCCATGGAGATTTTAGTGGTTGCTTTCCTCTCTCCCTCCTCCTTCCACTGTGTCCTTCTCAGATTGTTAGTTGTGAACAGCAACAGAAGGATTTCCAGATCAGCAGAATCCTACCCCAACCAGGTTCTGCCCTGCCCCCTGCCCGGTTGCTTTGCAGCCCCACAACTACCCTAGCAAAGTAACGGAGCCATCTTGTTCCAATGGCCCGGTGACGGTGACAGTTGACAGATTATGGTTGATTCCCCCCTTGTCCTGTCTGGCTTTTTCACTGCAGCTGCAGGAACCAGCTTGCCAAATGAGGAATGATTCACAAAAGGGCTGGCATTATGGGCAGAGGCCTTGGGATATGGCAGATTTGCATGCTGAGGGGCAAAATATACAGAATGTATATCGCACCTCTTCTCTCAAATCTCTTCCCAGCCTCTGCCAAGGATTAGACAACATGGAACAGGAACACAGCAAGGTCTTGGTTGGGGGCAGGGGGCGTTCTGCAGGTGTTTTCCTCTTTCTGGTTCTTTTTCCCAGAAGGATGTGGGAGGGACTCATAGGAGAGGGGAGAAGACAGAAAGAATTTTGTTCACTTTAATCTTTACTGCACTTTGTTCTCAAATACATTTTGTTAGTTTATTTACTCATCCAGGTATAAGTTGCTGCTTTTATTGTGGATTTTAATGAACTATAATACCCCAAATCAAAACCCCAAGGGAGAGGATGCTGGAGATTATAGTTTAGCAAATGTGGATCACAACAGAGGCAATGCTAAATTTAATTAATCAGTCTAAAGGAAATATTGTTCACAATAGGAAAACAGCATTTATCATCAAAATGATCTCTTGTGCTTATGAAATTAAATAATATATATGGGAGATGATCCATCCTATGATAAACACAGTAAATCAAATGATTAATAATATAATCCCAACCTTTTTGCTAGAATGCTGTCCAGATGTTAGGATAATATAGTTTCTGTGGATTGTGTCTTCATATCTCCATTAAAGTATAAAGTTCTTTTTACCTTAGAAGTTAATTATGATGTGATGGGGAGAGAAAAATATGCCTGTATTATCAATGTATCAAACAAATATATATTTGAGTTTTGTTCCATGATTCTAAGTTCAACAACAGGAAAGCTTGCTTCATAAAAATCAAAGGACAAATTTAGAATATTCCTATTTATTTGATATGAATTAGGAAGTTTACTACCAAATTGAGGCTGTGTTAGTATGATTTATTGATATTATCACTCCTGTTCTTTTATGATAGTTGTACAGTGGAAAGAAATGTAAGATCATTTAGTTTTTTCAAATGGTATCATAATAGATGTGTTCAGACAATTCCACATTGCAGCCAAAATCACTTGCCCCAGTATTACTCCAGGCTGTTCCTCAAATTCATTCAGACATTCCAGACCAGACTGCAGTGAGTCAGCACTTGGACCAAGGGGATTCTCATTCTGGATTATGGCCATCACAGGACATGACAGATCAGCCTTCTGCTTCTCGTCCTTGCTGGATGTCTCCTACAAAGAAGGATCTACCAGCTCCTGCCTTTTCCTTTTAGGTTCCTCTGAAGACCCACAGAAATTCTATAGCAAAGAAGAATTGAGAATTCAGTTTCAGGGAAACAAAATCGTAATAAAGTCTTCTGTTGCATCTTAAAGACTTGAAAAGCAGTATGGGTGGGTGAGAAGAAAAGGGCTTTTGTAAATCAAATTCAAATGTGCCAAGTGTTTGTATAGTCTGAATCATTTCAAACTGGCGTTATTTAGATGGGTTGAACGGGTTGAACTACAACTCCCATTAGTGCCAATATGGGCTGTGGTGGTGAAAATTGCATTCTAATACATCCAATGCATGAAGATACCACAGGTAGGTAAGAATTTCAGGGATCTGGCTTTCACATAACTTTTAAAAAATAAGGCCATCACTGTACCTTCCCATGGCTGGTCAATTACTTGCAATTACTTCATTGAATCATTCATTATCTGAATCATATAAAACCAGACACATCACTAGAGGCCAAAATCATAAGGCTATGTCTGATTTACTTTGGCCATGTCATGTTTGCAAACTCGTTAGAGAAGTCAGTGATGCTAGTATGGTTACAGGAACAAGAAAAAGAGGCAAGCAAAGAACGCTCTGGCTTGATAACATCAAAAGTGATATAAGGATGAATATCTAACAAATGAAATTATCTGTGCTTGACAGGGAAGCATGGAGAGCACTTGCCTATAAAGTCGCCAAAAGCTGGATATGACAGGATGGTTAAAACAACAACTACATAGAAAGGAAGTTTTTACATGCTCAGACTATTGAATCCTAAGAGACTCTGGCAAGTACTCCACTAATAGGTTATATGGATATTCCCCCCAGTGTTCATATTTACCATTTTCATTTGTGAAAGAACTGGCAGACGAAATCTCATAACCATTAAACTATACCTTTCAAAGATCATGGAGCATTAGGCAACTGCCAGAGGACTGGAAAAGAGCTGATATAATTCCTATCTTCAAAAAAGGGGGGAAAAAAACAGGAAACTACAGACCTATCAGCCTGACCTCAATACCAGGGGAAATTCTGGAAAAGATGATCAAGCAACGAATCAATGAACACCTAGAAGCAAACAAAGTAATAAACAAAAGCCAACATCGGTTTGTTAAAAACAGATCATGCCAGACTAATTTTATTACATTCTTTGACAAAGTGACAAAATCAGTGGACCAGAGGAATGCTGTCAATATAATTTACTTGGACTTCTCGAAAGGCATCTGATAAAGTAGACCCTAACCTACGACTTGATAAAATAGAAAAATGTGGGTTAGACATGCTCACCACCAGATGGATTCGTAACTGGCTGACCAACTGAACTCAACAAGTAGTCCTCAATGGAACTGCATCTACATGGAGGGAAGTTTGCAGTGGGGTACCCCAAGGCTCTGTTTTAGGCCCAGTACTCCTCAACGTCTTCATCAATGATTTGAATGAAGGGATAGATAGGGAATTCATCAGATTTGCACATAACACCAAGCTAGCAGGAATAGCCAACACTCCAAAAGATAGGCTTAAGAAACAGAAGGATCTGGGCAGACTTGAACATTGGGTGCTATCAAACAAAATGAAATTCAATGGTGAAGGTTCTACATTTAGGCAAGAAAAACAAAATGCACAGGGACAGTATATGTGGTACCTTGCTCAACAGTAGTAATTGTGAGAGGGATCTTGGGAGTCCTAGTGGACAATCATTTAAATATGAGCCAGCAGTGTGCTGCAGCTGCCAAAAAAGCCAACACACTCTAGGCACATAAACAGAGAGATAGAATCAAGATCACATGAAGTGTTAATACCACTTTATAATGCCTTGGTAAGGCCACACTTGGAATACTGCATCCAATTTTGGTCACCATAATGTAAAAACGATGTTGAGACTCTTTTAGAAAGAGTACAAAGAAGAGCAACAAAGATGATTAGGGGACTGGAGGCTAAAGAACTGGGTATGTTCAGTCTGATGAAAAGGACTAGGGGTGACATGACAGCAGTCTTCCAATATCTCTGGGGCTGCCACAAAGAAGAGGGAGTCAAACTATTCTCCAAAGCACCTGAGGGTAAATAAAAAGCAATCAAGGAGAGAAGCAACTTAGAACTAAGGAGAATTTGCAATTTGCTTCCAGAGGTTGTGAATGCTCTAACACTGGAAGTTTTTAAGAAGACATTGGATAACCATTTGTCTGAAGTGATGTAAGGTTTCCTGCCTAAGCAAGGGGTTGGATTAGAAGACCTCCAAGGTCCCTCCCAACTCTGTTATTCTGTTTTCTATACTCATATATATAACATTTGAATTCCTTGGTCTTTTCCCCTGAAGCAATAAGGAAAAAAAAACTATTTTAAATATGTGGAAATATATATTATTCCATTTTCTAAACATTTCTTTTCTAAACTAAGCACATCCAAACTTCTGTCAACTTTTGTCACATAATTTAAACTCCAGGCTCCTGTCCATCTTCATTCTTTTAAACATACTAAGTTGGTCAACCTTAAAGTTAAATCTTTCTTAAATAACATTCTGTAGAACATGTGAGACCATTCCTGGTAAGACAGGACAGAACAAGATACTATTCCTGATACTTTACATTGCTGCAAGCAAGAATTATGTTTGTCTTTTTAACTGCTACTGCATTATCCTACTGACTAGTTCAGCCTAGAGTCCACTAAAAGGAGTCTTTGGACATATACTACAGTCAAATCAACCCAGATGTTAGCTGTTGAGTATTTATGTAAAAGATTCTTCTAAACTAAATACCATTTTTCTTTTCTCCAAACTCAATTTTATAGCAGTGTATAATGTTAGTTGTCAATTTAGAATACATGGTTTTTGTATTTGTACTTTTTGTTGAATCATTTTTGTGATAACATTATTATTTGTTTGTTTACATTTACATTTATCTCTGCTGACATGCAGTTTGTTGTTTTGTCCCTTTTCCTCATCCTGTCAAGATCACATTGAATCCTGTTTTCATTCTCTAAGGTCTTGGCTAATTCAGCCAAATTAGTGTCATATACAAAGTTTAAGACAATTTCCTTTCAACCACAACATTGACAAAAATTATTGAATGATTCCAAGCCAAGAGAAGCCTGCAGCAACTCGGTCAATGGGGCTGGTGCATCAGTTTTACAATCTGTTGTCAGTTCTTCTCCTTTTCCTTTTGTTCACTGTTCAAGCATCTGTGGCATTGCTTCCTCTGATTTTGATCCCATGGCTGCCATTCTAATCTTTAAAAAGTATCTTCCAGTATCTTAAAACACACACATTAAAGCTCATGTCACACTGCACCAACGGATGCAAAGAGGATGTAAAACGGAGAAAAACGCTTGCCATCCGTTGGAAAACGATGCGAGCGTTGGTAGAAAAGTCATATCGTAATCATTAGGCGACTGTGTCTATGGTCCCGTGCGTGTACTCACTGCGCTACGTCTTTCATACGCTCTATCAGTCGATGCAAGGAGAAGAAGGAGACATCCAACAGCTGTGTGGGTCCAATGATATGGATCGGGAGAAGAGGCAGAAAGTTTGGACGTCTATGACAACTTGATGGTGGGAGCTGAGGAATTGATAGACACTCCAGCACTTCATGAGGATGCCACCAGCCATGTTTGATTGAAGTTGTGGACCAGCTTCTGAGACCCCAGGTTGACCAAGGCAAAAACACCACACCTTCCGTCCAGCCTGGACCCTGGACTGAAAGGCGGCACTGACTTCTGCGCCAACCTGGCCTCTGGGACCACATACAGAAACATGCAGTATGCCTGGAGTGCTTGCCACAACACCATCAGCATTTGTGGTCAGAGAAGTGGAACAGGCCATCATTTGAAGAATACGTGGAGGAGGCTCCTCCAGTGTCCACAAACTTTAGAGAGGCTGGAAGAAAGTTGCAGAGCAGTGGTATCAGAGGTGGAACTTTCCCCACACCGTGTGAGCGATAGATGGGAAGCACGTGGCCGACAAGTCTCCACCCAGCTTGGGGTCCGAATTTATTTTCAACTACAAGGGCTTCTTCAGCATCTATGCCTCTTTGCGCATGGTTGATTGACTGACTACAACTTCATGTACATCGATGCTTCTCAGCAGGGGTCAGCTTCAGATCGCAGGTATACAACGCCAGTGACCTCAAGGGTGGGCTGGACGCAACCTCATCATGGGTTTTTCCAGATCCAGACCCCACCCTAACGCAGCACAAGACCCCAACAAAGAATGTTCCCCCGTCCCAATCGATGGGTGATGACGCCTTCTCGCCTCAGAACCTACCTCATGAAGCCCTACACTTCAAGTACCTCACCCGTGAAGAGAGGATTTTCAACTACAGGCTGCTCCAGGACAAGACGGGTGGTGGTGGGGAACGCGCCTTTGGCATCTTTGGCCAACAGGTTCCAGGTACTTCTCACCACCATGCAGCATCGCCCACAGACCATGAGGAGCATCGTGGAAGCTTGCTGCATCCTGCTCACAATCTCAATCACACCCGCTAACCCAGTTGTAGCAGAACAGGCTTGTGGACCATCAACGAAGGCAATGGGGACATGGAGCCTAGTGAATGGAGGTCAAGGACAAAACCTGATAGACACTGTGGATGTGCAAGGCCCCAAACAGAGCTTCACATGAAGGGAAGAAGCAGCGCAACCTCCTGAAACACTGGTGCAACTCCCCAGCTGGAGCAGTGGAGTGCAAGACAGGATGGTAGATGATTAATGTGGATGCTTCCTCTTGAGCCTGTCTCATCACACTGATGAGATTGTGCCATGTATGTTGAGTGGCCCTACCAAGGAACAGGGGCATTAATAAAGAGCTTTGTTTATGTTGAAATGTGTTGAGTAGAATGATGACATTTGTTATTGAATATAAAGGGCCATATGTGTGGCAGCTGGGAGGGGTGGACGCATACAGTCCCACTATACTTGCATTGGAGGTTTATCTATCCCACGAGCTTGATCTTACCTTCCACAACTATCCTTACCACATCCTCAGCAGCTATCCTTACCAGGCCCACAGCTATCCTTACCTGTCCCAGCAGCTATCTTACCTATCCACAAGCATGCAAAGCCGGGCTTAAGCTCATTTTTTATCAACGTTTCCAACCCAAGACTTTATTATAGTAAAAAAAAATGAACCAAAAGTGTGTTATAGCACGAAGATAAAGACCTTTATTTAATAACAAACTGTATGACTTTATTAAAAAGCAAAATGACCCAAGTCAAGTGTCTTAAGCAAAGATAAAGTGAACAGGTAACAACTCAGTCGCGTGGCTCTTCTTATCAGTCCTGAAGGCAAATGCGCCTGAGGCATGGTTTCAGAGGGATGGTCTCAGATGTAAAGGGGCCAGGGATGTGGAGGTGGCTGTGGCTGGAGGTGGGCTGGTCTGAGGCGCCATTCGGGGGTGCCTGGCCCCAAGAGTAACAACAGGAAGATGTGTGTGCAGAAGTTCTCAGAGAGCTGAGTTTCAGGTCCCGTGGAGGTTCGAGAGGGCCCTTCACGAAGGGTTACCTGGATGTGAGGCCCAAAGACTGATGACATATTGTCGTTGACGGGCTTGGCTGTGGGAGTGGAGGAAGGAGGACTGTGGTGGGGGCTGTCTGGTCTGCAGTGGCGAGGTGAGCGGCAATCTGTAGCATCTGTGCAGAATCCGACGGAACTCTGGGCCTGGGACTGGGGAGAAGGGCTTGCCGTCTGCTGTGGGAAGATCCTGGTAGCGGTAGCGCTTGGGTAGGTGAGTGGAGCTGTTGGAAATCCGTGAAAGGGCTGTGCAATTGCCTGGGGTTTGGAGAGGCAGACCTGGAGTGGGTAGGCAGCAGGTTTCCAAGCTGGGCCTGGAGGGTGGTGCAGACAGAGCTGTGATCCGTCTCTTTCAGTCCCTGGTATCGTGGGCCTCGGGCATGTCCATAGGCAAGGGTCTGGCTCACGTAGGTTTTGCACAAGGGCTTGCGGTTCGAAACGGATGGTATCTCGAAGTGGACCAGCCTGGAGAGGAGATCTGTGCTGGCATTTTGATTGTGTCCCTGATCTCCAAGAGGAACAGTGGGTGGCTCTGTCCTTCACAGTCCCTGCTCTTCTGCTGCTGTTCTGGGAGGTGGAAGCTGGGGTGGGAGTGTGGGTTGGTCTCTGGTGGGTCTGCTTCTTCTCTGCTCCCATCTGAGACAGGGGATTCTCCATGTCCTCCGGCATCGGAGAGTGCACGTTTTTTCTGGTTGGGGGGGGTCTCTGTCGTGGGGCCCTCCAGAGGACATCTGCCTGACACGGTAGCTGTCTCCTGGCTGGAAGAGGAGTGGCTCTCTGTGGCTGTCTGAGGGAGCGGGTGTGGACAGAGGGGCTGCTCTCGCGTGGCGGATCTCACCCGATCCAGAAGAGCTGCACTTGGCCGTGAATATGGTCTCGTCGCTCCCCGGTCAGTGAGCTCGTTGACAGCGGCCCTGCCCCGGAGATTTCTATCAGGTGTCAGCTTGCCAGTGAGCCAGGCTGTGCATGTGCTTCCACACCCAGGAGGACATTCAGCAGTGTAGCCAGTGCTCCCTTGCGCCTTCTCTTCTCCAAGCTTGGCGCGTGCTTTCTCGTTGGTGTTTCGCAATACTAGCGCTGTGGCGCCTTCCTCCACAGGTACTCCATTCTCACTCAAGCCATTCCAGGACTCCTCCCTCATGGTCCTCTGAAATGGAAGTGCTGTTCCTCTTCTCCCCTTTCTGTCACTTCCCCTGGCCTCTTTCCGTCCCTTCTGTCAGGGCCTTCGTGCAGCAGGGCTTTGAGGGCCTTGGGAGCTGGCCTACCACAGCAATCGCAAGAGAGAGCAAGCACCCAGCTCAGCAGCAGACCACACACCAGCAGCATTGACCCAGAAGCAAAGCACCAGCGAGCAGCAGCGAGAGAAGCAACCAAGCAGCACCAGAGAAGCACCAGCAGGAGACAGCACTAGCAGGAAGAAGCACCAGCAGCATGCAGTAGAAGCACCAGCAGCAGCAGGAGAACAGTACAGGGCACACAGCACAGCTCCAGCAGGAGAAGCATCCAGACAGGAGAAAGCACCTACCTTACAGCACCAGAGCAGAGCACAGACAGTGGATGAACGCACGACACGCAGCAACCACCACCAGCCAGCACAGCAGCAAGGAGACGAGCACCACCTTCCCACCAGCCAGCAGCAGACAGAAGCCCATGCCGAGCTATGCTTCAGAGTCAGCGGCCAGGGGCCGATCGGGCAATGAGTGGTTCTCTGTTCTTCTTGCCATGCCGCCTCGCGAGGAGGTCAGCGCAGCGCTTCCTCTTCTCTCCCCATGGTCGTTCTCTCAAGAATGTTCTCTGGCGCAAGCAGGTCTTGCTCCTCTAGTAATGCGGACTGGCTTGTGCGACGCATTGCAATACCTTTGGTTATACTCCATGGCGATAGCGCAATTCATCCTCCCGCGCATTGCCCAGTGGAACGCTTTTGCATGCCGCTTATAACATCCCCTAATGCATCCGCTTTGCTTCCTATTAGGGGCACTGCTTGTGAAGCGATCCGACGTCATCTCGCTACTGCTTACCGCCCCTATCCGCTACGCAGTCCGCCTCTCGCTATGTACTCTCCCCAGAAGCCCTGCGGATAGGTGTCATTCACTTCCTCCCTGTTATCCTCAGGCTTCCTACAAACATGCCGCTTTACATCCCCGCTACAATTGCCTCCCCCACGTCCGTATCCTTTCCATTCTTTTCCGTTCTATTTATGCAAATTTGGGGCACTTTTGAGAGCGGATAACAACGGATGGAGCCACCCCGATATTTTGCTCGTCCGCTGTGTCCTTTTTGCATACGTTTTGCATCCGTCGGCCAATGTGACCTAGGCTTAAGAGAGGCATAAACATTCAGAGATAAGAGCAGCTCATTAGAGGTATGAATCACGTGATACACACACACACACACTTATCATGCTGTTCCTTTTGAGGTAAGCAATATTATACAAAATGTAGAAATCAAACACAAAGTAAAACTGACAGGTAAGAGACAAGAAAAATAAATATTGTTAATCTTCCATGGCTAGGATACTATCAATGTTTTTTTTTTAACTTATTGATTGTACTTTGTACTTTTGCTTTTTTGTATCATAGTTTTACAGTATTTGTAAACCACCAAGAGTTGGAATGAATGTAGTGAAATAGAAATCGCATACATACATACATACATACAGTCCTCAACTTTTGACCACAATTGGTCACAAGTCATCAATTGGTCACCACATAAGACCGTCAAATTTCGGTTGCTAAGCTAAACTTAGCAGTAAGATTTGCTCCATTTTATGACTTTTCTTTGCCCATTGGCTTTGCTTGGCAGAAGGTCACAAAAGGTTATCACATAACCCTGGCACATTGCAACCATCGTAAATATGAACCAGTTGCCAAGCATGACCATGAGGATACTGCAACAGTAATGAATGTGAAAAAAAGTCATACGTTACTTTTTGCAGGGCTGCTATAACTTTGAACAGTCACTAAACAAATTTGTGATGACCAGGGGCTTTGCACAAAAACAACACACCAAGAGAACAGGTCTAACTCCCTTTTATTGCTCCAACTGTGCTCCCAAACATTCCCACATTCACTACAAGTCCTGGTACAAAGCTCTGACACGCACTTTCAGAAGCCTCTGGCTGCAAGTAGTCCAGTAAGCAAGGTTAGCCACACAGCAACCAGGGCCAGCAGTCCAAGAAGCCAGGTTAGCCCAAACATTAACCAGGGCTAGCAGTTCAATAAACCAGGTTAACCAAACTTTAACCAGATCCAGAAGTTCAGCGAAGCAGGCAAACTAGCAAGCCCCGCAAGACAGAGCACAGCAATCTCCAGGCTTTGGCGAATGCACACGAGGCTCCACAGATTCAACACTTGTTCCCGACAAATGCCCCTCCCACTGGCACCTCCTTACATCTCATTCCCCCAGGTGTGCCTTGTGAAAGGGGGTGGGGTACTCTCCTCCCTCGTAGCTGGCTCAATCTGCGTTGATCTCGCCCTCTCTCTTCCTTCCTTGCTCTTGGATCAGGAGGGGGTAGTCCTTGCTCTTCTCCTGAGCTTTCTTGTTCCAGTCCATCTTGCTCCGCAGATTCAGACTCCAAAGGGGGCATGACACAAATTGTTGTAAGTCAAGGACTACCTGTCTATACATACTGTACTGGTCAATTTGGGCACCTGCCACGAAGTCCAACCATTTTTTACCACAAGAAAGTTCACACTATTTGGCGCAAGCTAGGATCTCTAATCTACAAACCACCTTGCTAGCCTTACTTGCTGTCGACTTCCTTAGACAACAAGGGACTAAATTAAGTTTCTTGACACATTTAGGACAATAAACTCTGTGATCTGCATGTAAATGTACACAATTGATGGAAAATGTAAACAGTAATTAGAGCTAGGTTCTGTACACATATTTCTTTTAGGTATTTCTGGAATTGTGTATTTGAATTGTGTACCTAAAATTCTGGTTTGCTATCCCTTTGTTCTTTTCGCTTTCAAGAAGTATTAATGTAATTCTGATGCACTGTCCTACCCCCTAACAGTTCCCGATCTGTCTCTCTCTTGTTTGTCCATGTGATATAAAATATCAAAGGCCATGTGATAACAAGAGTATACACTGGTTTCTTTGTTGTTTAGTTTGTGTTTTTTTAATCTCAGGTTGAAAAGTACAGAAAAGATTACATCTTGCATATATGGTATGGTAAAATGCTTCAGACTGGGGGGAGATAAAAGAATTTCCATTACTCTTCCCTGATGTGTTTCCAAGCAAAACCATAAACTGGAGAGAGAATCCAGATTAGCATAATAACAATGTCTTTCTCCCTGAAAAAACAAGGAACTACAAACAAAGCTGTTCCAGAAGACCCACTGATTCAGATTTTGCTTCACAAGAGGAAATGTGTAGTATGATCACTGAAGAAGCTGTTAAGAAAGAGCAGGTGGCATGTGCAAAAGTCTCTCAGACCGGAGGCTTATTGCCAAGAAAAACGTATTTCTCTGTGCACAGCCTCATCCACAGTCTTGTTGGGGCAGAAGAAATCTAGTTGTTCCATCTCAACTAGATAGGGAGCTCAATGGGATTATTTATTTTACAAGGAGCCAATCTTATAGTTTGATTTTTTTAACTCAAGAGAGGGATCACTTGCTAGAGACATATATTTGCAGAGAATAATTTTGATGAGGGAAGACAGGAGAAATATGGAACATTAGAAGGAAATTTGAGAATTGGATGAGTTACCATATGCACCTTAAAAAACTGGGTGGAAATGCAATTCTGCGATAAGTTATGTTGCTGAACAGGAATACAATTTGACAATCCCAGCAGCTTTAAATGGATTTAACATACCGCCTAACCATATTGCATTATAAAATGTCCATATTCTGACTTTGGAATAAAGACAATATATAGAACACAGAACCAGTCTCATTCCACAGTCTCCCTTGCTATTTCTGTTCCCATATTGTCTTGTTAAATTAAGGAGCTTCTCTGAATTGGTGAGCCAGGAGAGATCACTCAGGAGCAATTCTGCCCAAGATCTGACCACCTGTATATTCCACTAAGCAATCAAGAATCAGCAGAATTACCTGTAGCTTGTTACAGATAATCCAGGGGGTAGGGATCATCTATTATATGTTGGGATCATAAAAAGCAAGAAGAGGAATTTTAAGTCCCTCTATTTTTTTTTATAAACAAAAGAAAGAAGGGGGGAAAACATGGGCATCAATAATTACAAGGAGGATTTTTTTCAAGTTCTCAGAAAGAAGGAAAAGGTTAAATTGCTCTCTCCTGACTAGAAATCTAAATTCCAAATGGATCCTCATTCACTCTTGGTTAATTCTTACACTTAAACACGCAGGGATAGGCAGTATACATGTTTAATGTCATGCACAGTTAAACCCTTAAAAGGAACAGGAAATTCAGTCATTGTTGCTACCTTTTGTGTCTGGCCTGATAATGGCTGCTCAGTCACAGCCGCACTGTAGAGCTAAAGAATAAGCATGTCACAACATGCAACTTCCCTTCAAAATTCTTTGGACCCTGCATTTTCTCCCTGCTTCTCAAATGAAAAAAAGTTAGATCGGCCATTCACTATTTCGTTTTTTAACTAGTTCCAAGCAAACCTTATGAGACTTAGATATTCTGTTGCTTGCATAAGCAAGAAAAATTTGCACAAGCATATTCAGTCACCAGCAAATTTTTGTTGCAATATTCCTCCTTATAGGAATGGGCTTAAGCTCCAGCAAATGAATTTTGCAGTTGTGATTCCGCCCACAAAAACAAGTGTTGTATTCCCCCTCCCCACCATATTCATTCATGTAATAGGCATTTGGAAGAGTTTTGGGACCATAATAACAAATAATTCACTAAGGTTGGAAGGAGTAAGAGGAAACATTCCTATGACCCAGGTTTGTAGATTTAAATGGAAGGAAGTCTAAGAAAGATCAATATTCCCAGTTATTCATTCTTTTTCTAATTTGACCTTAGAGTACCTTGTCACCTATATGCAATAATGAACGTTGAAAGTTTATGACAGACTTTTCTGTTCATAACAGAAAAGCTGCTATATAAGGAACCTGTTCTGTGAAATTTCTTTCCAGGATATTGGATGGACTTCCTCGGTACTAGGGGAAACGGCAGATATCGGAGATACTCTGGAGAAAGAAGGATTAGCCATCTTGTGTATATGTCATTCCCTGCTGTTTTTTCCTACTTCTGATTAGGATCAGAACCACCATGATATCCATTGGGGAAACTTATTTGTTTATAGTTAGTGTGTGATGCAATCTCAGCCAGTCTGGTTTGTAAACCACAATGAATAGTTTAGTGTATTTTCTGAACCAAGGCAATTTGATTTGTACACTAAATAAATGGTTTAGTGTATTGTGTAAACAGCCACTTTATGGCAGAAATCAGGTTTTATCTAGCTGAAGGACAATTTTCAACCAACCAGGCAGAAGGAACAACTGGCTAAACCAGAGTCTATAAGTAATTTTCAAGACCATTTTATCACATCGATGCTGATTTCATCTTTTATCCACATTTTTTATTCATCCTCCCCTATTTTTGTCCTCCTAAGAATCATAAAAAGTGTAATAGGTCAATGGAGCCTGTTTTTCATACAATTCCATGAACTTCAACTAACCTATTAGTAACCTACTGCATGAACACAGTCAACATTAGTTTACATTCTATGTTTTGTTGAAATTACCAATTCAGTGGGCTGTATAACCAAGTAATAATTTGAATTCAGATGTCCTCATCCAGCAGTTCTCATGACTCTCAGTTCAAGCTAACCAAAATCTTTTCTTTAAGTTTGAGGTTTAAACATATTGATTCCTTTTCGCACTTTAATTCACAAGCTCAGGTTTATTGCTATTTATAATTTTAAAAAGAAAGGGGGAAAACATTTTCGGTCTTCCTCAATGGAAGACTTAAATGCATTTTGTCCTTGAGTAACTGTTTAGCTCAGCTTTCATTCTGAGAAGACCATTGTCCAATTATCACAACTTAACAGGGAGATTTTCCTCCCTGCAAATTCTATTGTTTCTCCTTTTTCAGAAGCCACTAATACATGCTGCAGCACAAATTTATCACATATTCTTTTTTTCTCCTCTAATCCACAGAATTCTCCTAGATAAGGAGCCACAATTGAATTTTAGAAAAAAGGAGAGACTGTTTAATTCAGCAGCTCTCACTCTGCTTAAGAATGGACATCTCGTGAAATTGCAATAAATCAAAGCACACTTTTTTGTTTTTGTTTTTTTCCCATTCTTAAAAATAAACAGAGCAATGAAAGTGAACCATGTCACCATTCATACATTGTAAAATAACATCTTTAATCTGCTTGGGAAAATCTTTTTCTCTCCTAACAGGAAAAAAATATTAGTTGTCCCGATAACAAGCAAAACAAAATCAAGCAAAGGGCATCAAGGACTTCCTGAAATTGAAAGGGGAAAAAAAAAAAGATGAACAATGTTTCATGTAGCTAGATTTTTTTTTAAGGAAAAAAAAAACCTTGCAAATACAGTGATCCTTCCAGTTTTCTCCAGGTTGCTACTGGTTTCAGGAACATGAGGAGGAAGGAACATGTAAGCTTGGGAACGGGGTGGGGAGGCAGAGTGTTTCTTAATAACGTTGAAAAATTTTATAAGCTCCCTTTCCCCAGACATAAAACAACATGAGACTGACTATGTTTCTAAAAAGACCCTAGTTTTGCAATATACTTATAGCACATAGCATATTATATTATCTCTTGTTTAAGTTTCAAGAAAAGCTAAATCCAGACCTAGGTGGAGGGAGGTTGACTCCTTTTGTGGTTTTGACTGCGACCAAGAGAAAGTCTTGGTTCAAAAGTCTGCGTTATAGGCAACTGCAATTCTGAAATGTAGGGGCTGCATCTCATAACCCTCTCATATTAAACAACATTTTTATAAGAGTTGAGAGCTCTAATGGAACCCCCAAGCTTTAGTTCCCAAAATCAGTGGAAATACTATTCTGACATTTTTGGGTTGGAAAAACTCTGTAAAGTCGTAGGACAGACTTAAACACTTTTTATAAACAAGGAGAAAAAACACAGTATCTTCACCATAAAATCAAAAAATCCCCAGAAAATTCCACACACAAAACTTTGTGTTATTACTCTTCTTGTCCATGGGACCTGGTCCTTGGAGAAAAAAATCTGACTTTGACTACAAAAAGTTTATTTATCCTAGATAAATAGTTTATTTATCCTAGATATCTGTCCTAAGGTGGCCCTATGTTCTAGCTTGCAGTTTTTGAAGAACTATCAGGGAACAACTTCCTTCCATCACTTATGGAAATCTTCTGGGAAATAAGTTGATGGTCTCATCCCCTTTTAAAGCCCATGTCACACTGCACCAACAGATGGAAAGAGGATGTAAAATGGAGAAAAACGCTTG
>BHFT01007832.1:0-33747 GCA_004320025.1 Laticauda laticaudata | reverse complement strand
GAACCAATCCACTTCTTACTTATCTGGACCAATCAGAACAGTAGTCTAGGATTCAACCATTTACATATAGAACACTAGGCTATGCTCAAAACATTTTGACTCATTTAAGATAGTGTTTTCCAACCTTGGCAACTTTAAGATATGTGGACTTCAGCTCCCAGAATTCCCCAGCCAGCATGATGGGAGTAAAACAAGCCCCCATAACTTTAAAGTTGCCAAAGCTGGAAAATACTGGTTTAAGGTGCTGTGGGAACTCAGCCTTGCTTTAACATCTTTATGGACAGGTCTGTCCCTTTGAATCAGGACAGGTTTTATTTGACTCAGTATCAAATCTTCTGAAAACACTGCCATTATATTTGTTAATCTTCAATTAAGATTAAATGTATTGTGTCCATTCAATTTATAAAATGCCTTCCATTTTTTCCAGGTAGCAAGCTGTGCCTGAAAATTAAGAGAAATATCCAGTGGACCCGAAACTGTAGATTATTTCTGTGTTCTTCTTGAGCACACAGAAAAATGTAAAATATATTCCTTGCCCAGTGACTGGACTTAAAGAAGAAAGGCTATGTACAGGTGGTCCTCACTAAACAACCAGTCGCTTAGCACCATTCAGACTTAGGGCGGACCTTCCCAGAGCTACTTCCATCCCATTTTTAAAGCTCCAGTGCTTTTTGTGTTCATAAATCAAGGACCACCTATATTCCAGAAATGGACTAAACTATGTTCAAAAGTAAACATGCACAAATGTAGCACTATTTAAGCAGAATTTAAAAATTCCAAAAAAGCTGGCAGGTGGAGATAGATTGAGCTTTGAATCCCTCTATCCTCCCTTCTCCCTCTCCCTTTTCCTCTCCCACTTCCCCTCTGCCTCATCTCCCACTACCCCATCTTCTTTTTCTCTCCCTCTTCCTCTATGCCTTTCCCTCTCTCCCTTTTCTTCCCTCTCCCCTTCCCTCTCTCCCTTTTCCTACCTCTTCTCCACCCTCTCCCCCACCTTTTCCTCCTTCCATTTTACTCTACAACTCCTTCATATCCATTGCTGGTTGAGGCCTTTGGAAAATCAGAGCTGGGGATTAGCTTAGAAAGCTTGCACTCCATAAGGAAAACCCTGGGCGGGGCCACCTTATGTGTCCCAATGGGGCTGCAGAAGAGATGTCTGGGGCCTGAAGGGAGAAGGTACATGAGCCTAAAGGGATTAAGAGGAGCTGAGCCACTCCCAGCCACTTCTGCACCTGGAAGCAAGCCAGTGGTACCTATGGCAAAAATGACATCGGGATAAAACTCTACTTGAAAACAAGAATCATGAGGGGCAAGTTACAAATGATTGTGGCATGGGCTGGTGACCAATGAAGGTGTCAACAGAACACAACTGATAGGATGCTGGAATACATGAGTGCCACAGATAGGAAAAGCCCTGACAGTGCAGGAATTCTCAACCCAGGATGGCCTTGAGCCATTCAAAACTGGGCTGTGGAAATGGTGGGCAAGCATGCATGTGTGCATCCTCACTTATGTGAGCAGCGGGCAAGCACACACATGTGTACACTCCATTTGGAAGAGTGCCCACTACTTGCATAAATGGAGTGCATACATGCATGCTCATCACTCATACGGAACCATCCCACTCTTCCCTGCCAGTGGTGGGGTTCAAAATTTTTTATTGCCAGTTCTGTGGCTGTGGCTTGGTACGTGTGGTGTGGCTTGGTGGGCGTAGCTTGGTGGGCATGGCAGGGGAAGGATATACTGCAAAATCCCCCTTCCCTCCCCATCCCACTAACCTGCTTTCNGGGGAAGGATATACTGCAAAATCCCCCTTCCCTCCCCATCCCACTAACCTGCTTTCCAGCTCCATTCTCCTGTGCAGGGCAACCAAAGAAGAGCCAGCAGATCAGCTGGGACTTGATGGGAGGTAGGGAATAGAGTGGGTTGGTGGGGGCCAGTCAGAGGCGGGATTGGCCGATTCTCTGAACTACTGAAAATTTTCACCCGTTGAATATCACCTCTGTACCCTGCCCCACCCCCCACCCCCCATGCCACCCCCCATGCCAGTCTGCAAAGCCGGGGAACTCTGTTCCAATAGATTCTATTTAGAAGGGGGATTTATTGCCCCTTCAGGACTTAGTTTAGATTAGGGAAATGGTGTGAGAGAGAAAAATTCCCCTCCACTACTGTTGTTCCAGAGAAGTCAGTAGTTGCAAATCTCACTGTTCTCTAATATCATCCCTGTTTTGACCTCCCACCTTTCCCCTAGCACCCTAGACTTTTCATGTCTCCTTCTCCTGTAAATAAAACTCATCTCCTTCCTGACCTATTAAGGGGAATTGATTCAACTTAACGCAATGGTTCAGGGTCCGAGTCTTCAGGTGCAAGCAAGACAGCTCAAGACCGGCAGGATCAAAGAAGAAATGGGTTCCCCTGTACAGTTGATGGAAGCCCTGACCGTCTGCCTGAGTGAATAGCAGTGCCTGACCCAGACTGGACAGGTGGATCCCTTCATTTCTTTACAAAGTAGAACCGCCAGACTGTCACCAGAAATGCTAGCTTGAAATGCCAGAGTGGAACTGCAGGGAGCCTGCTGTGACTCTGCATAACTGGTTCAGGGCATTCCTTCTTTCCCCCTAGGCTAGTGGAGAATAGGCCACTAGCCTAGTATCTCTGCATCTGATCATTCAGCAGCACTTTCCATCCTTGGAGGAGTTTGCCCACTGGTATTCTGCATGAGTCACTGCTCAAGCCTTGCTTCACTGCTATCAGCATCAGACAGACACTTGGACCCTTCCATCATTCCTCGCATCTGCAAAGCATAGAGTCCCTGAAGGAGGCTGTTCTTTTATGCGTTCCCAGAGGGAACCTTTTCAAAATGTGAATTTTGGAAAGAAAAGCTTAGGAAGGGCTTCTAAATGGTCTGAGATACAGGAGAGAGAGGGAGGAACTGGGTCCTTCATAGACTCTCTCACTCCCTGTGCTGTTTTCCAAGCAATGCAAGAAGGAAGTTTGGTTGAATAGGCTTAAATAATGGCTCAGGAAGGAGATGCTTAAACTATTCCCTCCCCCCCTCCATTTTGCCATCAAATGCAGAAGATATGGGAGGGGAGAGGGGGAGGGCAGGGGAGGAGAGGGAGGAAGGAAGGAAGGAAGGAAGGAAGGAAGGAAGGAAGGAAGGAAGGAAGGAAGGAAGGAAGGAAGGAAGGAATTGTTCATAACCACCCACTTCACACTCTTGGTTGAATGTCAATCATTGAATGTCTCTTCAATTTCTTGAGTCTCCATCACCAAATGCAAGATGTCAGGATTCCAGCACTTAACCCCATTTAAATCGTAGCCTCGAGCCAAACTTCCAAAGCTCATGTGCTTTAAAACCAGCCTGATTAACTCAGATGCGTCTTTAATAACATTTAGTCAGGTTTGACCCAGACAAATGCCCCTTCTTATCCAGAAACTTTACTTCCAACCCTGATCAGTTGAAACTAACCATCTCAGTCCCTGCTATTTAAATTCAGCAGTATCTCTTCTGGGGCTACAGACAGGAAGGATCTTATTCCCCAGGATGTTAAGAAAGAGGATTTCTCCCTCCCTCCTTCCCTTCCTCTTTCTTCCTCTCTCCAAAGCAAGAGTTCTCTGTGCATCATGTGGAAGAAGAAGCTTCCACAGTTGCTATAGAGATTTTGCCAGGCTGCAGAGCAAAGCCAGGCAGAAGGTTAGAACTCAGTATACTCAACTCTGCAACCAAGGTCTCCTGCATTTGCCTCCAGGGATACCAATTACTAGGGAACCTCCACAGGATTTAAGAATCAAACGTGGGTGCTCACATTTCAGTCTCACATTTTCAGATGAGTTTCTTCTTTCCTAAATGCTTCTTGCAAAGCCTGCTTGCAAATTTCAAAGCCAGCAGCAGGATCTATGTAGCTGGAGGGCATAAGCGGAGGGAAGCTGTAGATGTAAATATGAGTGGCAATGAAAATGCCTCTAAAACAACTTTCATCCTTCCTTAAATATTTCCAGTACAAATATTATTGTGACACATTGATTTTGAACCATTTTGAAAATGGAGCATTGATTCGTGCATTCCAAATTTTGCCTCAAAGAGATGCAGTGGGGAAGCCAAATCATAGCCGTCACATTTCAAGTTGTGCTAAGTCATCCTTTAAAACAACCATGCTTTCTGGAAATTGTCACACTTTGATTCTTACACTATTTATTTTTGTATTTATCTTTGTCTAACTATCACATTTTGAAATCATCAATGACATCTGAGCATATAGTGAAAATAAAATAAATTAAAACATAAAATAAAAACATAAAAATATTACATTACATTAAAGTGAAAATTTCAAAAGAGGCTAGATTGCTTAAAACACTGTTAAAAGTTAATTAAAAGGCAAAGGCATTCATGGCACTATCCAGGTACACATTAAACCCTAAAGGCCCAGTCCCACTGCACTTACGGATGCAAAGAGGATGTAAAACGTTAAAAAAAGCCTTAGCCATCCATTGGGAAAGCTACTATGCATCCGTTGTGTACTCACTGCATACGTGTTTCATACGCTCTATCCCTCAAGCATCCATCCACTGCGATTTCATCCGCGCAAGAAGTTTTCAGCTACACAAAAACTTTTTTGAGCGGATGAACTTTCCAACCGCATATGAGTGTAACATCGCGAACATATACGGCAACAAACGTTCTATGTCTGTTATCATCCATTAAACATCCGCTGTATCCTATCTGCATCCTCTGGCCATCCCCTCAACTCACATCCGATGCAGCTGAAAAATGGAAAGGGGGAGGAAACGAAAGGTGCACGCGAACGTCTACACAGCGTTAGTAGCACGGAAATAGAAAGGATTTAGCGTATGCATCTCGCATATAAAGGATTTCAAAACGGACAAAACGTTTGTATACTGGGATGTATCTTGTATATTTTCGGATGTCTGCAGTATGTCTAGAGTATGGAGAAGGACACCTAGCAGACAACCAATATTTTCTATATAAATAGGGGGAGAAAATCTTCTGGAAACTCAGTAATGAGTCCAGCAGCTGTGCTGTACAGACCTATTCACGCCTTGGTCTTGTTTTCAACATCATGCCATTGTTCTCTCACCATTGATGATGACACAGTCCGTATGATAGCTGTGCTCATTCATCAACCAGAACCAAAACCTGTTCAGACTGTTTCAACTTTTATACAGAAGAAGAAGAGAGATGTCCAAGAGCTGTGTGGGTCTGCGGATGGATCGTGAGAAATGGAGTTTGGACTGTATGACCAGTTGATGGTGGAGCTGAGGAATGAAGACCCTCGTGGCATGTCCATCACTTCATGATGATTGTTTGACGACTTTGTAGAGCGTCTGAGACCCAGGTTTGTCCAAGGCCTAGCACCAACTTCCATCACAACCTGGACCCTGGACGGAAGGTGGCACTGACTCTGCAGCCCCTGACCTCTGGAACCACATTACAGAACATGCAGTATGCATGGAGGGTGCCACACAAAAGCATCAGCAAAGTGGTCAGAGAAGTGGTACAGGCCATCATTGAAGAATACATGGAGGAGCTCCTCAGGTGCCCCACCACTGAGCAAGGCTTGGAGAAAACTTGCAGAAGAGTGCCTATCAGAGGTGGAACTTTCCCCATTAACTGTTGGAAGCCATAGATGGGAAGCACATGGCTGCAAAGCTCCAGCCAACTCAGGTCCACTTATCACAACTACAAGGGCTTCTTCAGTATCATCCTCTTTGCCATGCGTTGATGCTGACGACAAGTTCATCTACATCGATGCTTCAGGCAATGGGTCAGCTTCAGATGGCCAGGTATACAATGCAAGTGACCTCAAGGATGGGCTGGAATGCAACCTTATCATGGGTTTTCCAGGTCCAGACCCCCTAACCCAATGAACACAAGATGTGCCCTACTCCATCATTGGTGATGACGTGTTCTCCCTCAGAACCTACCTCATGAAGCCATACAGTTCAAGAATAACCTCACCCATGAAGGGAGGATTTTCAACTACAAGCTGTCCAGGGCAAGATGGGTGGTGGAGAATGCCTTTGGCAATCCCTGGCCAACAGGTTCCAGGTACTTCTCACCACCATGCCAGGCATGAGCCACAGACTGTGAGGAGCATCATGGAAGCTTGCTGCATCCTGCACAATCTCATGCGCACCCTGCTACCCAGTCTTGCAGAACAGGACGTGGGACTGTCAACAAGGGAATGGGAACATGGAGGCCTAGTGAAATGGAGGCAGGGATGTAACCTGATAGACACTGTGGATGTTCAAGGCCCCAACAGAGCTTCACATGAAGGGAAGAAGCAGCTTAACCTACTGAGACACTGGTGCAACTTCCCCAGTGGAACAGTGGGAGGTGCAAGACAGGATGATAGATAATTAATGGATGCTTCCTTGAAGCTGTCGCATAACACTGATGAGATTGTGCCATGTATGTTGAGTGGTCCCTACAATGAATAGGGCATTAATAAAGAGCTTTGTTTTTTTTTTAATTTGTTGATCAATGAATAATTGTTATTGATAATTAAAGGTCCATATGTGTGGCAGCTGGATGGTGAAACCATACAGTCCCACTATGGTCACACTGGAGGTTTATCTATCCCACAACTATCCTTATCTATCCCACAAGCATGCAAAGGCTTAAGCAATTTTTTTCAAAGTTTTCACCAACACTTTATTAAGTAAAAAAAAAATGAACCAAGTAAAACTGTATTAAGTGTCTTAAGCAAAGATAACTTTATTACTACTTTCTTCGGTAAACTTTATATGACTTTATTAAATAAGCAAAATGAAACAAGTAAACTTGCATTAAGTGTGTTAAGCAAAGATAACCTTTATTAACTTTCTTAGGTAAACTTTATGACTTTATTAAATAAGCAAATGACCAAGTAAAGTGTCTTAAGGCAATATTAAACTTAACAAGTAAACAACTCAGTCTCTTGGCATTATTCTCAGTCACTCTGAGTCATGCCATGGTCTCAGCTGTTAAGCGGGCAGGGACTGTGGAGGTGGCTATGGCTTTGATGCTGGTCTGAGGCACCATTGGGGTGCTTGGCCCGAGGGTACAACAGGGGGTGGTGTGTTCAGGAACTGTCCGGGAGCTGACTCAGTCCTGTGAGGTTGAGAGGCCCTTCATCAAGGACTTGATGTTCAGGCCCAATACTGATGACAGATTGACCATTGACAGGCTTGGCTGTGGGTGGAGGAAGGAGGAGTGTAGTGGGGCTGTCTGGTCTGCATGCTGGGTGAGGACTGGCGTCTGTGGCGTCCAATGAAACTTGGGGCCTGAACTGGGAAGTGCTGCTTCTGCTATAGGAAGTCCTGGTAGTGTTAGCCTTGGAATGTGAGGGGCTGTTGAAAGCCGTGGAAGGGCTTGTGACATTCGCCTGGGTGGAGGAGCCAGACCTGGATTGGGTAGGAGCAAGCTTCAGCTGGGCCTGAGGGTTGTGCAGAAGTTTGCTGTGAATCCTTCTGCTTCATCACCTGGTACTGGTCTCGGGGCAGGTCCCTCAGGGTCTGACGTCACGTAGGTGATGAAGGTCTTCCAGCCCAAGGAATGCTCTGTCCAAGTGGACCAGCTGAGAGAGAAAGTTCTGTGCTGGTCTTCATTGTGCCCTGATCTCCAACAGCACACTGTGGACCTGGCCCTCCAAGTCTGCCTCTCTGCCTGCATCTCTCTGCAGCTGCGGGTGGGGGTGGGGGTGGGTTGGCCTCTGGTGGCTTCTGCTTCTTCCTCCATTTATGACAGCAGGGGCGTCATCATCCACGGGATCCTCCAAGTCCGCCGGCATGGGAGTGCAGCTGTTGGGGGGTCTCTGCTGTGGAGTCCTCTGAAGACACCTGCCTGCACAGCGTAGCTGGCCTCCTGGCTGGGAAGAGGACTGGCTGTCTGTGGGCTGTCTGAGGGAGAGGGGTCTCTCAGAGGGGCTGCTCCTCGGTGGCGGATTCTCACCCTCCAAGAAACTGCACTTGGCCATGACATACATCTCCCGCGTCAGTGAGCTTGACAGCGGCCTGCCCTGATTTCTGGAGGTGTAGCTTGCCATACCAGGTGTGCATGTGCTTTCCACCATCCAAGGAGTACTTCTGCAGTGTACCCCAGGCTCTCTGCCTTGTCTCTCCAAGCTGCCTGCTTCTTCTTGGTGTCGCAATTTCAGTCTGTGGCCCTTTCTCCAGAGGAACTCGTTCTCCCTCAGCCATTCCAGCACCTCATCTTCATGCTCCTCGTAAATGGTGTACTGTTTCCTCTCTCCCTTCTTCCTTCCCTTGCCTCTTCCTCCCTCTGGCAGGGGCTTCAGCAGGGCCTTTCAGGGGCGTTGAGCAGCAGGGCCTTCAGGGCCTTGAGCAGCAGGGTCCTTCAGGGACTTGAGCACAGGCGGCCTTCAGGGGCTTGAGCAGCAGACCTTCAGGGGCGTGAGCAGCAGGCTTTCAGGGGCTTGAGCAGCAGGGCCTTCAGGGGCTTTGAGGCAGCAGGGCCTTCAGGGGCTTGAGCAGCAGGGCTTTCAAGGGCTTGAGCAGCAGGGCCTTCAGAGGGCTTGAGCAGCAGGGCCTTCAGCAGCAGGGCTTTGAGGGGCTTGTGGTTGGTCCACCACAGCCAGCAGCAGCAGGCCGTCGCACAGCTTCAGAGTCAGGAGCGTGCTGGAGATGCTTTCTGGCCTTCCTTCACCTTTCCAGGGGCTTGAACAAGTAAGGCATGGGCTTCCTCTTTGCTGACCTGAATGAACCATGGTGCTTCCTGCAAGATGTATGTGCAGCAACATCTTTCCCTGTATGCTACTGCATGCGTGCTGCATCCTTTTATATCCGTGAGCTGACGCAATGCAAACTCACCGCATGCCGCAGTGAACACTTTGCATCTGATATTACATCTGCACGGCATCCGCTTTGTTTCCTATAGGCGTCCGTGATGCATCCGCTTCATCCGCTAGCAATCCGCTTTGAAATTCTCCCCTGGAACCCCTTCGGAGGTAATCATCCGCTTCCATCCACTTTTCATTCGCTAGGCTTCCTATGAACATCCATTTAACATCCCCACTACATACTACCCACATCCGTTCTTTCTGTTCTTTTCCGCTTCTGTTTATGCAAATTTTCACCACTTTTTGGAGTGGATGACAACAGATGGCAGATGGAGCCACCCCCGAAATTTTGCTCATCTGCTGTGTCCTTTATGCATACGTTTTGCGTCCGTCGGCCAGTGGGATCATGTTTCAGAGCAACATTTGAACCCAGAGGGATGTCTGAATGTGGGAATCCTGCTTCATACAAATTACACCCAATGTCATCTCAAACAATTGCTTTGCAACTGGTCATAAGGTGAAGACCAGCTATATTCCACTCTATTCAACCTCTTTAGTTTTTTGTTGTTCTTCTCTTTTTCCAAACAGTTACTGAAATGATTTTGCTCTGTTCTCCTTGGAGTAATTTGGGATAGGTTTCATGCTACTTTCATGAGATGTGGTGGCTCAGTGGTTAGAATGCAGTATTGCAGGCTACTTCTGCTGGCTGCCAGCTGCTTTCAGTTTGGCAGTTCAATCCTCACGCCCTCCAGGTTGACTCAGCCTCCCATCCTTCTGAGGTCAGTAAAATGAGGACTCAAGTTGTTGGGAGCACAGGCTGACTCTGTAAACTGCTTATAGAGAGGGCTGTAAAGCACTGTGAAGTGATATATACATCTAAGTGCTATTGCTATTGCTACTCAAATATCTCTCTTTTCATAGACTTTTTTTTCAATTGATTCATTGTTTTGGGGTTCACTTGAACATGTTCATCCATTTTCTTTATCTCTCAGTGATCTCCATTGTGGCTTTAATCCTTGTCAGACCCACAGATTGCAATTGGAGACAATGTGGCTAGAATGGCTGCAGAAAAAAGAACAAATAATAACATTGACAGAAGTTTGTAGTTTTCAAATCATGGGGTCTAATTGTTCCACTTTGAAATCTATGTCTGGCTGTAGGAATAAATTCTGAGAACATCCAAGCACCCCTGAGAGTAGTTCAGAGAAGGTCGTCATGTTGATCAGAGAAGTGAAAATTAAATCAGAGAAACAAAGATTGGAGAAGCTGAATTCATTTGACCTTGAGAAAGTCTCATGGAAGAAAGTCAGAGCCTGCTCTTTGTTGTTCCAGAGTGAAGGAGACAGAACAATGAATCTGAGCTACTAGAGACCTGGGACCAATTGAGTGCCCAAATAAGAATTCCTAACAGTTAGACCAAGTTCTCGCTGGAACCAATTACCAAGAGAGCTGTTTGGTTCCCCATCACTGGATGTCTTCCAGTAGAGACAAGACTGCCATCTCTCAGGACTGCTTCATTTTGGATTCCTTCTCTGAGCAGGCGGTTGAACTCAGGAATGAGCCTTTTAACTCCAGGACTCCAAGTTCCACAATTCTGCAGTTCTGTAATATGCTTGAGGTATTTCCATAAGGGCCCAAAAGAAGAGTTTCATAGTTGCAACCCTTGTTGGTGAGTAGACTAAAAAGAGGGCTATATTTGCTTGGTCTTTATAATTTATTTATTTATTTTTATTTATTAATTTGATTTGTCATTCACTTACAAGATAATAGGTAAAAGAATAAACCTGAGCAAGAATACAGGAAATAGGTACGAATAAATGGGCACAATAGGACAGGGGCAGTAGGCACGATTGTGCACTTATGCACGCCCCTTACTGACCTCTTAGGAATGAAGTGAGATTAATAGTGGATAGTTTGAGGTTATAGGAATGGGTGTTAGAGGATGTAGTGACAGTCAGGTAGTGCATTCCAAGCATTGACCACTCTGTTGCTGAAATCGTACTTTTTGCAATCATGTTTGAAGCGGTTAACATTGAATTTGTATCTGTTGTGCGCTCTTGTATTGTGGTTGAAGCTGAAGTAGTCATTGACTGGTAGGACATTGTAGCAGATAATGTTGTGTACTACGTTTAAGTCCAACTGTCTTTGCTATGATTCGGTGGCATTTTTAAAATAAAAAATGTTTGGGGGTATTTGTATCTTCCTAGCTCAAAATGAGGCAGGGAAAACTTTGAATTTACTGCAGAGCAGGTAACAAGAAAGATCTAGCTAGTTATCATCTCATACACACACGTTAACCATAGAGACATGCACAAAGTGTTTCTAAATCCATATTTAACATGCTCTGCAGGTAACAGGTTCTTGCTACAGCCGTTCAGCCAATCTGGAGGGTTTAATTATTAAGCAACCAAAAAAAGCTTATTCCAGTGTATTGAGCCACAGGATGCCCATGGGAAGTTGCAATGGAGTGAAAGCTGCTCCCCTGGTGTCGAGAACAAGCTAGTCACCTGTTGCTGAGTTTTGACACTTGTAACTCTCTTCTCTCCATGGGGAAGAACATAAAACCTGGGCCAAGTGTCCATGGAACAATGCTATTTCTCCAGCATGCTGAGATGCACAGTTAGCTCACAGCAGTTCTGCTATTTGATCTGTTGAAGAATCAAGGCTGGGGAAAAGTCCCCATTGTGACTGGAGCTTTGGCCAATAGGCATCATTTTGCTTTGGAGTCTTTTAGCTATTATACATTGTAGAAAAGTGATGGCAAATTTTGTGGATTTGGTTGTCAAAAATTTGAAAAACTTGTCTTTGCTGGTATGACCCACGTACACATACACACCCCCAACAAAAGAGAAAGAATTATCTCTCACCACCACAACCCACCACTGCATCTAGGCCAACCATTCTCCAGCAGATTGGGCCTGAAATAGAGCTCCAATCTTTATTTCAGAACTAGCACCAGTACTGCCATTGAAAAGGGTGCCTTGTGCCATTCCCTAAGGTTTGTGCACTTGAGGAATGCAGCCTTGAGGAATGGTGCAGTTACTCAACTTCCCAGTGCTCCCCAGGGTCAGTGGTACACTGCTTACTTTCTGGCAATGTCCTCTTCAGGTCCCTCGGCCTCCTGAAGACTATTCGGTATGATCACCAGGCAATTATTTTTTGTGAAGTCTCCAAAAACTGCACAAAAGCACAATGTCAACTGTCCAACTAGCAAACTCAAAATAAATAAACACTCTTGGAAACTTTGAATTCCCAAAAGTAAAACTTTATCGGATATACTTTTTTGGTACTGAAAAATCAGAACCAGTTCTGGTTTTCCTGCGCAAATGCTTGCATAGTTAAACAATAGCTTCCCTTTCTCCCCACCCCTGGGTGATTACATTGTCCAATTAAGATATGTCCTTTTCTTATGGGGAACAGTCCACCTCCTTCTCAAGCACCTGTCTTGGTGATCTTGATGGTTTTCAAACTCTCGTGACATGTGCATAATTTCTCAGCACTCCATTCCACCCTTCCCTCCCCCCAGTTCACTGGCAAGTTGAATAGCAATAAGGTTTGAAAGAAGCAAAGCAACTCAATCTTGACACACACCTGATTCTCAAATGTTTTTCAGAAGTTCCAGAGGCTACACAAGAGCACACCCCATTCTTATGTAGTCTCTACAGCCTCTGAAAATCACACAAGAATGGAGCATGCTTTCGAGAATAATTGTTGCGAGTGTTGGGATATGCTGGCATGTCACTCAAAATGTCATGTTATGTGACATGCATATAATAGATCTGTCATTACTATCCCTAGATCCTGATACTGAATTAATCTCAGGATGTATGGGAGTAATTGATAAAAATTAATTTGTCAGACTGATAAAAATCCAGGGGGTATTAGACAATGTGGTTCTGATTTATAACCCTCTGAAAAGTTCTAGTCTTTATTGGTTGTGTTCAGTATCCCAAGGGTGCTTTTTCAAAAGGCACCTGGACCTTGTTTTTCCTTGAAGACATTTCATTTCTCATCCAAGAAGTTTCTTTGGTTCTGCTGAACAGAACTGAAGAAGCTTCTTGGATGAGAAGCAAAACATCTTCAAGGAAAACAGTCCAGTTGCCTTTTGAAAAAGCATCTTTGGGACAACCATGATCTGGATGACTGAGAACCTCCATAGACATTTGGTTCTGTTCGGTGCTTGCTTGATGAGAAGGTATAGTTAGATAAAACTATAACTAGAGCGTACAAAACATTTGCTAGACCAATACTTGAATACAGCTCATCAGTCTGGAACCCACAATACATATCTGATATTAATACAGTTGAGAAAGTCCAGAAATATTTTACAAGAAGAATCCTCCACTCCTCTCCTCGTTGCAGAATATCTTATGCCACCAGATTTGAAATTTTAGATCTAGACAACCTAGAACTACGCCATCTTCGGTTCGATCTAAGTATGGTACAGTATATAAAATAATATATTGCAATGTACTTCAGCTTCAGCCAAAACAATACAAGAGCCCAAAATAGATACAACCTGAAGATAAACTGCACCAGGAAATATGATCGCAGGAAATATGACTTCAGCAACAGAGTGGTCAATGTCTGGAATACTCTACCTGACTCTGTGGTTTCTTCCCCAAACCCCAAAATCTTCAACATTAGACTGTCTACTACTGACCTCACCCCTTTCCGAAGAGGTCTGTAGGGGGCGTGCATTAGCGCACTAAAGCATGCCTACTGTTCCTGTCCTATTGTTTCTTTTTTTTCTTATTGGTATCCATTTCATGTATTTATAACCATGTTTATACTTATACCTGTTATCTAATAATTGTTTGACTAAATAAATAAATTAATTAATTAATTAAAGAAAACAGGAAGGAGAAGGGTTGGGTTCAGTGGTTGACAGGTCCTTCCTCAGCTCTGAGTGACACTCACAATCGGTCCATCATCACTCAGACAAATCAAAATCTTCCCAGGGAGTTCTCTGTTTTTGCAATCATCATGCCTTGCTAGGCAGTGAGGTCACAGGGATAAAGCCCTCAGGTCTTAACTGAGCATGCAGGGCCAACCAGAAAGCCAGGAGATTTTCAGCTAATGCAAAGAATTATGAGTGGCTTGGAGAAAGGTGCAGAAGAGGTCTAACCAAATCATTGCTGAAGCCCAGGGATGAAAACTGCTCTAGGCACAAGGAGCTTCATGACTGTAAAGATACTGAATTTTGAATGAGTTTGGGAAAGTCACTTTGTTTCTTTTTGTATGAACAAAATAATCTGATTATCTTCAGTGGTTCTTCCAAGACCCTTCCTGGATATAAAATATGACTAGCTGAACAGCTGAAGGGAAATTGGGGATTTTGACCACAGCTGGTGCTTTAGGAGAGATTAAACAAAGAGCATATATAAAGCAGAAAAAGGTAATGTTTTTTCAGCCAAAGAAATCAAGTTTTAATTAATGTTTTAGCATCCAAAGGCTACAAGAAGTAAAGTGGTGATGTGATGACATTACTGGAGGGACTTGGAAAAATTTTAAGGTCATTTTCTCCTTTTCTGTACATTTTGTTCTGGTTATAATATTAGCAGTGTTAAGCCTATTAGAAGATTAAGACTCCTATTCTTCATTTTATATTAGTTTGTGTGAGATTTATGTTCTTTAAAACTTTTAACAAAATTTATTCAAAACAGAAGACTCCTGTTTTATTTGATTTCTTGTGGAAAATTGGAGATTTTCAGCATGGTTTTGGGATGGTTTGCTGATAGTTGTTGTGCCATTTGGAGCAGCACATACAGAGTAACAGAATAATAGAATTGCACAATGGCCCCCAAGTTTTTGAGGGACTAGGGACTGGCTCTGTGGAGAGAGATTGTTTTGTGGAATGGAGGAGGCATGGTTTCATATTCTGCCTGCATCCCACATGTGCACAATATCACTCACATTGAGGCACGCATCTCCTCGCCTAGCCTCTCATGACTGTGGAGCTGCTGCAACAGTCATAAGTGTGAAAAAGGATCATAAGTCACTTTTTCAGTGCCATTGTAACTTTGAATGGTCACTCCACACAAAGTCTCAGCAAAGGAGGGGGATAAAACTCCAGAGACGTTCCTGAGACAGGAAGTCTAGTCCTGCCAAGAATGTAATAAGAGTTAATGGAGAGGCAGTTTCTGTAAGCAACACTAGAATGTTTCCTTCCTGCCTTCCTTACAGGATTAGGCCAGTAATTTCTTCTAACACCCGGTTCTCCGAACTGCTCAGAATGTTAACAACCTGTTCTAGCAAATAGGTGCGAACTGGTAGAATCCCACCCGTGCTTCCAGTGCTATTATTCTATTTGTGGGAACATAGCTACAAAGTGTGAAACCCAATTCTAAGACAGTCACAGGCTGAAGTTATGAAGATAGTTTTGGGGCAAAATACTCAGAAGCTGTCAGATAAACAGCAAAGGGCACAAGTGCTCCTTAAGCCCTAGGACAGGAGACAGTATTTGAAAGAAATTCAGTCTGGTTCCTCTTTGACTCAGCAAGATGTAAGATGGAAAGGAGGGGGGAAAAAACAGGAAGATTCTGGAGCCTCTCCCTATAATGCTTACTTCTATCCTTCCTGCAGAGTAGGTTCAGAGACCTGGTCTACCTCATAAACCATAAACAAAGAACAAGATTCTGCATCTTTTAACAAAACAAAAGAAAGATGAAAACTATCCTTCCTTCTCCACCATCAAGAAATCAGCTTCTAGCCAATCACATGGACTGAAGAGAGAGAGAGAGAGAGAGAGAGGACTGATGGTTGGATTTCACTATAACTATAGCTTATGTTTAATACATGGGAGCCCCTGGAATTCTTTTGTTATGGTTTATTAACCTCTCTAAAATTAAACCTGCTAGCAGAAGCTTTTAAAAGCCTTGAATGCCCGTGTTACTATTTCCAGTCCAGCTTACCAGGAGAAGACAGACAAAGTGAAGCAACAGCTCTTGTCTTCAGGTGATTAGCCAACCATGTACTGACTGTAGTACGTGGGGGTTTTATGGGGCTCAATTGCCTATGCGTCTATTTGCATTGATAGCTAGTTACTCATTCACACAGGCCTTGTTTTCCTCCAGGTTTAGTCCTTGGCAATTCTGTCAGGTCCCAGATATTTTTACAGGGAAGCTGGCATTTTGGTGGGTGGAAGGGGGGAGGAATGGAGTGGTCTGTATACAAAGCTTCTGTTTCTGTTTCCTGCATTACTGTGCTAATCTCTATATGAAGTTTCTGTTTTTGTTTCCCTGCAGTAATGTAGGGTGGGAGGGGTTTGGTTAGCATTGCCTTAAATAGCTGATTTTAAGTGAGAAGCTTTAGTTCTTGCCTAGGTCTCTTGTTACCACAAGCCTTTCAATGTAAGCTGCTTTTGGAACAACTGCAGTTTCAAGAGTCCTGCTTTCTTGGGAAGATTGGTGAGGCAGGACCTTACAAGTTCAGACTTTTTGCCAGAAACCCTGGAGATGCTCGGTTGTTGGTGCCAATACACCATATTAGGAAAATAATAGGAGGAGACAGTTTCCAGCAATACCAGGTTAACATATGCCCACATGGGCTTTCTTGCCAGTTTTGTTAAACAACTGTATAACTGTGGCAGACCTCTCCTTGAGCAGATTTTCCCAAGCTTTTCACTCTGTTAGATTTTATTTTATTGCTTTCCCCTGTTGCTACTTGACAAACAAAACACATTTATAAAGAAAAAGGTCAAAACGTGCCAAGTCTCCTCTGCCTGACACAATATTAGATGAAATCAATTCCAGGATGTAAACCACAAAAGGAAAGTTAAACATTGAAGACAGTCCTTCCTGGGAACTGCTAAGACTAAAGAATAAAGAATAGCTCAGGTCTCTTTAAAGGCCCTGTCACACTGGCCGACGGATGGAAAACGTTTGTAAAAAGGACACAGTGGTCGAGAAAAATGTTCCATCTGTTGTTATCCACTCTCAAAAGGGGCAAAAATTTGCATAACCAGAGTGGATAACACGGAAAGGAACAGAGGAGGACGCAGGCGGATGGAAAGCGGATCCCCACGGAGTCACGGAGGAAGAGCGAGATGGGAGCGTGATGGCACTTCTGCAAGGCTTCCCGGGGCCCTAGCAAAGCGACGCGGAACAGAAAAGAGTGGAGCAAGAGCGGTGCCAAACGGGATGAAGCGGAATGCACAGCGGAAGGGCCTAGGCGATGAAGCAAGATGCCAGCGGTAAGCCTAGCAGAGAAGAGCAGATGCCACAGCGAAGGCCTAGCGGTTGCCTAGCATCAGTGCACATAGCCGGTGAGGGATGCATTGCATCAGCCCGCGTATAAAAGGGAGCAGCTCCAAAGCAGTTCACCATCAAGGAAAAGACCTGCTTCCAGAACAGATCGACTGCCTGCCAAGCCTTGCCACCTTGCCTGCTTGCCTGCCTGCATTCCTTGCCAGGCTGCTGGCGCTTGTCTGCTAGCCTTGCTGCCACGCCTTGCTGCCTGCCAGCCTTTGCTGCCAGCCTGCCTTCCAGCCTCCCTGCCAGCCTTGCTGCCTGCCTGCCTCCTGCCAGCCTTCCTGCCAGCTTCCTGCCGCCTGCCTGCCAGCCTTGCTGGCCTTGCCTTCCTGCAGCCTTCCCGTGCCTGCCTGCCTGCCTTGCCCAGCCTTGCTGCAGCCAGCAACCACCACAACCATGGGGAAGAAGAGAATCCTCAGCCATCTGCTGCCAGCCCTGCATGAGGGACAGGGCCACCTCCCACCCCTCGATCCCTCACCTGCTTCTCGGGGCTTTGTACATGGGCTCGCCTCTTCTGTGGCTGGGCTTCTGCGCTCGCTCGGAGGAAGCTTGAAATGATGCTACTAGGCGTTGCTCCGCGTGGTTACTCTTGCCTGATTGCTGCTTCCGCGGGTGGGCTTCTGCTGAGTGCTTTACTTGCTGCGCAGTGAGCTTCTGTGTGCATGCTTCATGAGCGCATTGTATGCGTGGTTGTTCTCGGGGATCTGCTGGAGAGGCTATGCGCTGCGTGGGCGTTCTCTGGCCTCTGCCTGGCTTGCTCTGTCGCTGGCCTGCTCGGCGTGCTCCTGGTTCGCTCCGCTGCTCTGCCGCTGCGTCCTGCTGGCCTGGCTTCCTGCTGTGCTCCTGTCCTCCTGGCGCGCGGTGCTTTACTCTGCGCGGCATGATCCTAGGTCCTGCTGGTGCTGTCGCTGCTGAATGATGTGATGATGTCCTCGGCTGCTGCGATGATGATGATGATGATCCTGCTGCTGCTGCTAGGTGGTGTGGGAGAGCCAGCCCGCTCACAACCTGAAGCCCCCTTCTGGATGAGGGTCATAGTGCGTCCTGCCAAAGGAGGAAAGAGGCCAGATGCGGAAGAACTGGAGAGGAGGCAATACAACATCAAGGAGGAATGAGGCAGAGGTGTTGGAAGTGTGAGGAGAATGAGTATTCTATGGTGGAAGGACCACAGGCTCCAGCCGAGACCACCCAAAAGGAAGCGAGCTTCTTGCGAGAGAAGAAGGCCGGAGAGCCTGGGCTACACTTCGGAGGTCGCTCCTGGCTTGGTAGAAAGCACATGCACACCTGATGGAAGCTGCAACTTCAGAGAATCTAGCCAGGCCGTGGCAAGCTGACGGAGAGAGACACACACATGGCCAGTGCAACTCCTGGAGGTGAATCCGCCACCGAGGAGCATGCCCCTCTCACAACCCTCTCTCTCAGGCAGCCTCTGAGAGCCAGTCCTCTCGGACGAGAGGTCAGCTCCTGTCCAGGCAGGTCTGTGGAGCGTTGCCCACGGAGCAAAACCTGCGGACAGCTGTTCTAACCATGGGCGAAAGCAACAACGGAGGACTCCCTGGTACAGTGGGAGAATAGGAGACGGCACTTCCACCACGTTCCTACCCGCCATCCATTCCCAGCTCCACCTCCACAGAAAGCAGAGAGCCAGACAAGGGGGGCACACCCACTGCCTGCGGAGAAAGGAGACATCAGGAGCAGCATAGCATATCTCTCTCAGTGGCCACACGACTCTCATCCTCCAATCGACAAGCCCTTCCCACCTAATGTCAACGCAGACCCCACGGACATGGTGGAACCCCAGTACCAGGTGGTGAATGGACAGGATCACTGGACTATGCTTTCACAACCCTCCCAGATCCAGATAACGCCTGCTCCACCAGTCCAGGTTCTGCTTCCTCCAGCCCAGGTTGATGTTCCCTCCCATTCAAGGCTTTCCACAGGCCCTCACAACCAGGACTACGGCTACCCAGGGAGGTCTCCAGAGCACAGGCAGCAGCCTTCCCAGTCCAGGCACAGATCATCGGACACCATGTTGCCACCAGTTCCACTGATGCCACCGATTGCCAACCACCCACTGATGCCACCACGCCACTGATGCTACCTGCCACCGATCCACCAACATCACCAATGCCAACCCACGCCAGTCTCATTCACCCAGCTGCAGACCAGACAGGCCACTACACTGCTCCTTCCTCCACCCCACAGCCAAGCCCAGACTCAGTACACTCTGTCTTGTACTGGGCTGAACACCCCATTGGCTAAGGAAGGAGCTCTCAACATCACGGGGCTGAGCCAGTTCTCTGAGAGCTTCCTCCACACACCGTCCCTATTGTCGTGTCGGGGCCAGGGGACACCCAGTGGCAATTCCAGACCAGCATTCCAGCACAGCAGCACCTCACAACAGCACCTGGACCCTTCACCCTGAGACTGGGCACACCTCTGAGTGAAGAGAAGAGTGCCAGAACTGGGTGGCTACCTGTAGAGACTTTATTTGCGACACTTGACTTGGGTCATTTTTTCTTTACAGGCTTGTTATTAATAAGATTATCTTTGCTTCACAACACTTGCTTCATTTATTTTTGAAAATAAAGTCTTGGTGGAAACTTTTAGAAATGGTTTAAGCCTTTGCATGCTTGTGGGATGGGTAAGGATATAGTAGGCGTGGGCAGGGATACCTTTTGGGATGGGTTGAGATATCTTTGGGATGGGTTGAGATAGCTGTGGGGATAGATAAACCTCCAGTGCAAGCATAGTGGGACTGTATGGTCCACCCTCCCAGGCGCCACACCTATGGCCCTTCATTATCAATACTAATGTAATCATTGATCCACACATGTCAACATAAACACAACTCTTTATTAAATGCCTTGTTCATTGTAGCCCACCCAAACATTCATGGCCCACATCTCATCAGTGTGATGAGACAGGCTGAAGGAAGCATCCATTTATCATCTATCATCCTATCTTGCCACTCCACTGCTCCAGCTGGGGAGTTGCACCAGTGTTTCAGGAGGTTGCGCTGCTTCTTCCCTTCACGTGAGGCTCTGTTGGGGCCTTCCACATCCTCAGTGCCTATCAGATTTCGCTCCTTGCCTCATTCCCCAGGCTCCATGTTCCCCATTGCCTTGTTGGAGGTCCATGAGCCTTTCCTGCAAGACTGGTCCGGGTGTGCATGAGATTGTGCAGATGCAGCAAGCTTCCACGATCCTCCTCAGGGTCTGTGGGCGATGCTGCATGGTGGTGAGAATTACCTGGAACCTGTTGGCCAGGATGCCAAAGGCGTTCTCCACCACCCGTCTTGCCCTGAACAGCCTGTAGTTGAAGATCCTCTCTTCACGGGGGCATCTGGAGGTTTAGGCTTCATGAGGTAGGTTCTGAGGGAGAAGGCCGTCAATCCCATGCATGAAGTAGGGCACATCTTGTGTGTCGTTGGGCAGGGGTTCTGGATCTGGGAAGCCCCATTCTATGAGGTTGCGTTCCAGCCCCTCCTTGAAGTCACTGCATTGTATCACTGGGCATCTGAAGATGGGACGTCGGTGTGTACCAGCTGAAAGAGGAGATCTACGCTGCTTTTGATGGTGTCCCCTGATCTCCAGCAGGACCAGTTGTGGCTCTGCCCCTCCGGTCTGCTCTCTGCCTGCTTTCTGTGGAGGGTGAGCTGGGGGTGGATGTGGATTGTTCTCTGGTGAAAGTGCCCTCTCCTTGCTCCCACTGCATCAGGGTTCCTCCACATGCTTCCGCCACGGGGAGTGCAGCTGTCGGGGGGTCTCTGTCGGTGGCACACGCTCCACAGATACTTTCCTGGACACAGGAGCTGACTCTTGCCAGAAGAGGACTGGCTCTCTTGCGGGCTGCCTGAGAGACGAGAGTTGTGAGAGGGCTGCTCCTCGTTGGCAGATTCTCACCCTCCAAGAAGCTGCCACTTGGCCATCACATAGGTCTCTCGGTGTCAGGCGGAGCTCCATTCAAATCCAGGAAAGAAATACTTAGACTCTTTAGTTTAGAAAAAGATTATCTTTTTACTGAAATGAAGTGGTAGCAACCAAAGAATTCTGAATCTGAGAAATTAGGCGCGCAATTCACATATAGAAAGTGATGGAAATGTTCCACCCCCAATAGTTCAAATGACACTTCCAATTAGAAGTTGTGGATATGATCATGTGGGCATCTTCCAGGTGATGATGAGCCCTCTGTCCATTGACCTTGGCATATTTTGATAATGGGTTGCAGTTGCGCAGAGAGAAGAAAGCTCAGCGAGAAATAGGAAACCGAACTCTAGCTTATGCTCCCCCTCCCATTTATACAACAGATAATGTAACACCTCCAGTCACTTCCCCAACTTATTCCTACCTCCCTGCCCCCCCCCCCCCGTTACTTATGGCAGTCAAAAAGATGCAAAGCAATAGCAGAAGATCTTGAAGGCTGACATTCGGCCCTTCCTAGAAAAAGGAAAATCATCAGTCCTAGAAAGAAGAGAGAGGAGAAAATATAAAGCAATTATTAATCACTACACAATTACAAAAACAACACACTCCTAAGGCTTATCAGCGATACTTGGAACGAAATGCTTTGACCAACTTAGGGGGCTTTAACGTCGGTTTCGTTTAACCCCATTCGGCTTGTGAAGAAGGGAAATGTTACAGGCTACAAGATACTGGAGTCGACCCCTCCATTTGCGCAGAGTCCAGAATTTCTTTAAACTTCAAAATGTTGTTCGCCTTCAATCAGTATTGGTATGGAGGGTCAGCCTGGATGCGGTCTTAAGTCAGAAGTATGTTCAGGTTTTAGCAAACTAACATGGAAAACCGGATGAATTCGTCAAAGAGTTTTGGGTAAGGTTAGCTGGACTGTTACAGGATTTATAATCCGTTCAATTGTGAATGGACCACGTACTTAGGACCAAGCTTCTTTGACTTTTGAGTGGTCTGCAGGTATTCTGGTGGACAGGAAAACCTTGTCACCCACTTTATATTCTTTCTGGGGGATCTTTTCTTGTCTGCAAATTCTTATGAGCTTGATGGGCCTCATCTAAATGCTTTGCGTGTTACTGGCCAGTTAAGTTGGAGTTGAGTTATCCATTCATCCAATGAATGGAATGTTAGGTTTCTTCATGAGGAAGTTCAGGTATGGGAATGAATCTTGTCCCGAAGCCACTTTTAAATGGAGTAAATCCAGTACTCTGTGTACGGAGTTGTTATATTCCACTTCGGCAAATGGTAATAATTCGGACCAGTTATCTTGTTGATAATTTATGTTAAAATCTGAGCATATTGTTCTAACACTGCATTAGTTCTCTCACAGGCCCATTGGTTTGGGGTGGTGGGCGGAGCTTAACCCCTGGGGGAGCCTATTACTTCAGAACTCTTTCCAAAAATTTGAGGTAAATTGGACCCCTCTTGTCAGAGATTATGCATTCCGGGACGCCATTGTAACCTATAGATATGTGATATAAACAGTTTAGCCAGCGTTTTAGCAGAGGGAATCTTGGAACAAGGTATGCAATGTACTTGTTTGGAAAACAAATCAGTCACTACCCAAGTATGACCGTGTTTCCACCACTTTTTGGGCAATTCTACTATAAAGTCCATAGAGATTTCCTTCCAGGGAGCCGTTGGTCTAGCTACATTTTGTAACAATCCTACTGGTTACCAGGAGGTTCTCTTTGCCGAAGCACAAACTGGACAGCAAGCTACATAAGCTTCAATGTCTTCTTTAAAGTAAGGCCACCAGAATTGCCGCTTAACCAGATGTAAGGTCTTCACAAATCCGAAAAGTGGCCAGCTGCTTAGAATCATGAGCCTGTTGTAGTATTTGGCTCCTCAGTACCTGTGGCACATACAACTTGGCGCCCACCAAGCCAACCATCTCTAATCGTTAGTTCTTGAATGAGCCAGGAACATTAGTACAGTTTTTAAAGCTTCTTTTAATTGTTCGGTTAGGTCATTCCGATAAAACCACTTCTTTGTTCTTCTTTTGAACTCTGGTGATCACTGGGTGGCTAGATGTTTGGCTTGAGACAATTGGGCTTATCACCTCCTGGCACGTGCTATTATATTGAGGAAGTCTAGGAGAGAGCATTCCGCCATGAAATTCTTCCACGCCTGGAATGTACTTCAATGAGAAATTGAATCGCTTGAAGTACTGGGCCCTCGCGAACTTGTTTCGAGGACAGCTTCCGGGGCTTTTTCAAGCTTCCAGATTCTTATGATCAATCCATACCTCAAACGGGTGTTTTGCTCCTTCCAGGAAATGTCTCCAGGTCAGCAAAGCCCAACGAACTGCAAAAGCTTCTTTCTCCCAGACGGCCCATCTTCTCTCTGTTTCAGACAGCTTTACGGGAGGTGTACGCACAAGGCTGTAAAGTCCCTCTCACTGATTTGAAGTAATACCGCTCCATATACCCACATCACTTGCATCGCTTGAATCACGAAAGGAGTGTCCTATCCGGGTGTTTCAGCACTGGTTCTGCAGCAAACATTCATTTTAGCTTTTCAAAAGCGGCTTGGCACTCCATAGACCCACTCCAGCGGCTTTCCTGGCCTTGGCTTCACCTCTCCTTTTGTTTTCAAGAGATTTGTGATGGGCATTGCTATCTTAGCAAACGTCGGGTGAGAATTGCCGATAAAAATTGCAAATCCCAAAAAGCTTTGAAGTTGTTTTCTGGTGCGTGGTGGAGCCCTCCAGAACGGCACGCACCTTCTCTGGACTCATCTCTTATGCCTTCAGATGAAATGCGATATCCCAGTAGTCAAATTTTGTCTTGATGGAATTCACATTTTGACAATTTAGATACAACTTAGCGCGCACACAGTTTTTGTAAAACCGACCGCACTAACTCACATGTTCATCTAAGGTCTCCATGTAGATAAGGAATATCATCAAGATAAACCAGAACCCCCTGTATAAATGTTCATGTAACACTTGATTGATCATTTGCATGAATACAGCTGGGGCCCCTTGTAAACCAAAAGGAAGAACGTTGAATTGGAACAAACCCTTCGGCAGTTAAAAGCGGTCTTCCACTCATCCCCCTCAATTCGGATCCGGTAGTATGCTTCTCTCAAATCAACTTCGTGGAAGATCTTTTCCTTCGCTAAATGGGCCAACATGTCCTTCATCAAAGGAAGGGGGTACACGTTTTCCACAGAAATAGCGTTCAAATTTCTGTAATCCACCACCCAAGCATTTTGGAACCATTCTTTCTTTTCATGGAACAACACTGGGGGCCGCTACCCGGGGCCTAGCAGGTTGAATGAAACCACGTTCCAAATTTTTTATCAATAAACAATCTTAGCTTCTTCATTTCCTGTTGTGGGTCATTGAGTACAACTTTGGTTTCGGGAGCTCACCCCAGGCAAAATCTCAATAGCACAGTCCGTTGGCCGGTGAGGCGGAAGCTCATCCGAGGCCTTCTCACTGAACACTTCTTTTAAATCCAATATTCTTTTGGGAATTTTCTCCTCATCTTTCCACGGGCTCAGTACCTGTGGAAGCTATTTCAATTAGGTCCTCAGGTTTCGGCTGGGGATCTGGCTCTTCCCTGGCCGCTGCTTTGTGCGTATGTGCAACACCCCTTTCTCCAGTTAACCTGGGGGTTCCATTTCCGGAGCCAGGGCAATCCCAGTATTAATGGTTGCTCCCATCCAGGGACCACAATAAAACCAGGTCTCATCATGCTCTCCCATGATCATTTCTATAGGTTCCGTGACAAAACGAGCGGGGGACCTCCAGCACTGATCCATCTAGTTGGCAAAAGGGAAATGGGCATCTTCAAAGGTTTTAGGTTTAAGCCCATTTTCTTCACTACTTCCGTGTTATTATACACCTTGTGCACCCAAGATCTAACAGGGCTAGCCATCTCCCCTTCGACCCTGAATTGGGTACCCTCAACTTCACCGGAATTGTCATAGGGCCCACGCTTGGTCTTACCAGGAAGTCGTCTTCCGAGTCAGAACCTCCTCCTCAGGGGTCACTGGGGCTTCTGATTCCTCTCCTGCAGGAGGGCGACCTTGCTGTCTCTTTCGACTTTAGTGCTGTTTTGCGAGGTTTCGCTGGGGACTTTTCAGGTTTCTTTCCTTCCTTTGGCGCCCCTTGGCTCCAACTTGACTCTGCATTCACAGCCCAGTGACCTTCTTTCCCGCATCGAAAACAGGCCGAGGGGTTGGGTCTTGCCGCCACTCCTCCCTTCTGAGGTTTAGGAGCCTCTTGAGGGCGTGGGGGGAAAACTTGCTCCACCCATAACCTCCCCGTCATTTACTTCAGATTAAATCAATTTCCACTTCTTCTGCCAGCAAGTACCACATCTGCAAATTGTATTGGGGTCTCTTCTAGCAGTTGCATCTCTGGAACATATCTTCATTTAAACCATCTTTAAAACAGTTCTATCAGGGCTTCTTGGGCCAGCCTTGAAAAATGCCTGCTAACTGTCAAAATTCTTGGGGTGTAATTCAGCCACAGACCTCCGCCCCTGTTTTATGGTTTTCATCCTAATTCGGGGCCCTTTGGCTTCCACCATGTGGATCCTCAAACCTTGCCCGCAGTGCAGCCATAAATAGTGTTATAATTCAGCAACTGAGGAGCATTATCATTATGCAAAGTCACCATTCCACTGCTGCCGCGATTCCCTCCAGAGCCCTGGTAACACATCTCACTTTGGCTGCTTCTGAGGGAAAATCCTCCCCCATACTCTCCATATGGCTCCAAAACTTGAGCTAGGAAAAATCCCAAGGCTTTTGGATCCCCTCCGTATTTTACTTCTAACGGAGGCAGCCTAGGAGCTCTACGCCTCTAGGAATTCCACCTCCGGCTGAAAGGCCCGGGGCTGTGCTGGATCGGGTGATTTATGGGAGAGGGAGCTGCTCTGCTTCTCCTGGCTGGGGCTTCTTCCCCTCCCCCTTCATCCCTTTGTGGAGCTTGGAGGTTGTTCAAAGGCTTCATTCAGGAGTCTCCTGGCTTGATCCAGCAAGAGTCTCCTCTTTCCGTTCTCTTGCCAAGGCCTCCTCTTTTCCACACCGGTGGGTAGTTGTGACCCCGGGGGGGGTCCTTCTCCGGATCTTTCCAACCAACTCCCACGACCATCTGGGCTTCACACCTGGATCCTCTTCCAGACGAGCTCTGCTAGCGATTGGGCTTTCCTGCACCAGCAAAGAATCTTGCCCTCCAATGGCTCCCAGATCCTGGTCACTATTTGAAGATGACATGATGTCCAGGCCCCCTCAGAAGAAAATTGGGTATTCTCTCGGGTGGGCAGGTGGATCAGATTCAGAATAATATCAGTGGAGCTCCATTCAAAAATCCAGGAAAGAAATACTGAGACTCTTTAGTTTAGAGAAAGATATCTTTTTACTGAAAATGAAGTGGTAGCACCACAGAATTCTGATCTGAGAAATTAGCGCGCACCAATTCACATATAGAAGTGATGGAAATGTTCCCACCCCAATGTTCAAATGACACTTCCAATTAGAAGTTGTGGATATGATCATGTGGCATCTTCAGGTGTGATGAGGCCTCTTGTCCATTGACCTTGCATATTTTGTAAACGGGTTGCAGTTGCGCAGAGAGAAGAAAAGCTCAGCGAGAAATAGAAACCTAACTCTAGCTTATTCTCCCCCCTCCATTTATACAACAGATGAATGTACACCTCCAGCTCACTTCCCCAACTTATTCCTACCTCCCTTCCCCCCCTCCGTACTTATGGCAGTCGAAAAGATGCAAGCAATAGCAGAAGATCTTGAAGGCTGACACTTGGTCCGTCAGCTTGACCGTTGTGTTGGCCAGATTTCTTGAGGTGCAGCTTCCTGTACCGGTGTGCATGTGCTTCCACCCAGCTGAGGAGCACCTCCGAAGTAGCCCAGGCTCTCCGCCTTCCTCTCTCCAAGCAACCTGCTTTTCTTTTGTGTGTCTCGCTGGAGCTTGTGTTACCTTTCCACCATAGATACTCGTTCTCCCTCAGCTATTCCAGCAACCTCATCCTCATGTTCCTCTTCAATAGAGTTTTGCCTCCTCTCCCGTTCTCGTGTATGCCCTTCCTCCCTCTGGCAGGGCCATCTGGGCCTCATCAGAGGGGCTTCGAGGTTGTAGGGGCTGCTCCTCCACACCACCACCATCAGCAGCAACAACAACAACAGTACAGCAAAAGCAGGACCAGCAGGACCAGCAGGACCAGCAGCACCAGCAGCACCAGCAGTGCCAGCAGGACCAGGTATCAGCAGCAGCAGAGTAAGCACCAGCAGCACCAGCAGCACCAGCAGGACCAGGATCAGCAGCAGCAGAGTAAGCACCAGCAGCACCAGCAGGACCAGGAGCACCAGCAAGACCTAGCAGGACCAGGAGCACCAGCAGCACCAGCAGGCACCAGGAACACCAGGGAACACCAGGAGCACCAGGAGCACCAGCAGGACCAGGACCAGCACCAGCAGAGTAAGCACCAGCAGAAGCCCCAGCACCAGGAGCAGCCACCAGCAGAGTAAGCACCAACAGAAGCCCAGCAGTGCCAGCAGAAGCTCCAGCACCAGAAGAGTCAGCCCGAGCAGCAGAGAGCCCCAGCAGAAGCAGAGTCAGGGCCAGGGGTTGGGATGGTGGCCCTGTCCCTCTTGCCAGGCTGGCAGCAGATGGCAGAGGCTTTCTCTTCTTCCCCTGGTTGTTGGCTGGCTGGCTGGCTGGTTGGCTGGCTGGCTGGCTGGAGCTGTGTCTGGCAGCAGGTCTTTACTCTGAATGGTGACCTGCTTGCCAGCTGCTTCCCTTTATATCTGCAGGGCTGACACAATGCATCCTCCCCGCATGCGCAGTGAATGCTTTGCATCCACTAGGCATCCTCTGGGCATCCACTAGGCTTCCGCTCTGCATCCGCTTCATCCGCTCGGCATCCGCTCAGCATCCGTTCCTTCCATTGCACGTCCACTTCACTGTGCTCCCCCGGAAGCCCCGAGGATGTGCCATCCACTCCTATCCACTTCCATCCGCTAGGCTTCTGTGGAGCATCCGCTTTCCATCCTGGCTATGCCCTCCCCCCGTCCGTTCCTTTCCATTGTTGTCCGCTCTGGTTATGCTAATTCGGGGCACTTTTGAGAGCGGATAACAACGGATGGAACATTTTCTCATCCGCTGTATCCTTTTTATAAACATTTTGCATCTGTTGGCCAATGTGACAGGCCCTTTACAATCTATATTGACTGTTTCCTAGTATGATTTGATTGCTCATTGTACCCTATGACTATCATTAAGTGTTGTACGTTAGGATTCTTGATTCTTAACGAATGTATCTTTTATGTATACTATTTATGTATTTACACCAAGACAAATTCCTTGTGTATACTATTATGTATACTATTTATGTATTTACACCAAGACAAATTTCTTTTGTGCCCAATCACTCTTGTCCAATAAAGTATTCTATTCCATTCCATTCCGTTCCGTTCCATTCCGTTCCATTCCATTTCATCCCATTCTATTCTATTCTATTCTATTCTATTCTATTCTATTCTATTCTGTGGAGATATTATTGTAATGGCCGTACTGAGAAACAGAAAAGCCAGCATTCCCAGGGTCATCTTCCACTGCCTTTCCCACATGGCTCTCCCCTATACATTCCCCAAAAGGTGAGAAAATCCCAGCACACTTCGGCACCACGATAAAGCTTATAAAATGGCCATTATAGCAAGGTAGTAAATTAAATAAACCTTTCAGGGTCTGCCCCCTCTTCCCCAGCAGAATGGCAGCATCACGCTAGGGATCTGACGTGGCCTCTGAAAATCATGCAAGAATGGAGCCTGCTTTTGAGAATAGTTATTGTCAGGTCTGGTGAGCACTGGCATGTCATCCAAAACATTGGGCTGTGTCACCTTTGACATGCCTGTCATAAGCTCACCATTACTGATCTTAGGTTTAACTTTTGTTAGCTTCTCCATGGTTTACTGCATCAGTTACTTGGTTTGTCTTCTGGATCTTGCCCTGGGCATGACTGGAGTATGGGTTTCCTCAGTCATCAGACTAAATAATTGTGTGCACAGAATTACCATGTCCTTGATCAATATTCCTAGACAGTAAGAGAAACCCCACTGCTAAAATCCTCTCTACTATATCATATGCTTGCATTGCTCTACAATTAAGTATTCAGAAACACTGTTTTTACCCAGGCAAATATAGGCCGGTTTAATTAAATCAACACCAACTCATACGATTAATGGATTTAAGACTTCCTAGCCCAGCTGTAATCTTCAATATACGTCTGCTGCCAAATTAATCTGTGCAGTTGCAGCTGACACCTCCCACTCCCTTTTATTTCCTTTAATTGCCTGGCCTACTAACTGATTGAATATCTTCATCATTTCAGACCTGTGGCAGGAGTGCTAATGATGGACCAGTGGAGAGATGGACAGATGGACAATGCAGAAGAAAACTCCCAGGACATGAATGGATAGAGGTGACCAGAAGCTTCTGAGAAATTCAATGTAGCCTCTCATCCAAGAGGCTGGCTTCTCCATTCCCATCATCTTAACCTCTGGGAGGTGGTGTGAGTGGAAAAATGCAATCACAGACAGTTTGCCAAACTTTTCTACTGTGAGAAGAAAAACTTTCATGCCACCCTTGCCATCCACACCACTCACTGACCCTGGCCATTCCTGACTTCTCAGTGAATGCCAGATAATAAAGCAAAAGACTGCTTAAACATTTCTGCTAAATTTCATACCAAGGCTGAAACTGATTAAGGATGCCTTTTACTAAAAAAAAATTGACAAATGCCCATAACTCAATTAAAACTAAGGAGAATCTCCTCAAGATATGGAAATCCTTCACACACAACTCTTCACACACTCCAACTCTGAACCATCACCCAGGATCACAAAGCATAAGGATTACAATATTCTGCAGGGTAAGAAACTGCAATTCCTCCAGTGATGGTATTCTACTGGTTCGGCCCAGTTTGGCCAAGCTGGAAGCGCCGATGAGCAGCAGAGACCAAACTGGTTCTCTCCAACGCTCTGCTGTTGGGCCCACCTGCCTCCTTGGGCTCCCATATTCACCTCTGCTTTTGAAGTGCAACTGCTTTGTGTGGCACAGCAGAGGGAGCACTGGAGAATGCAGGTTTGCAGGAGGTGAGTTGGAATGCCTCTGTGCCTGTGCAAAGTGTGTGTTTGGCACATGTGTGTTTGGAAAGTGTGTGTAAGTGCATAAAGCATGCCCATCAAGCCACACCCACTGAACTGGTGGTAAAACATTTTGAATCCCACCACTGATTTCCAACCTACCATATTCGTGCCCTTCCTACAACAGAAAACACAGGTCTTTCCATAAATGGAAGCAACTTTTTCTTTTGACTTGTGCCCCCTTCAATTGCTAGGCTGTCACATAAACTCTACCTCTGCTTCAAACAGTTGTCTTGAAACAGATCCAGATTTTCTCATAACAATATTTTATGCAGATCAGGAGGCAGGTTGGAAGGGAAAGAAAGAAAGAACAATCAGGCAGAGAATCGGTCTATTTTAGAGCCCATCAGAAGAGAAAAAGCCAGGGAAACTGATGTCTGGATTGATCCATTGTCTTCCAACTGGGAGCGAAGTACAATGATTGGAGCAGAGAACTGGTGCAGTTTTAAGCTCCAGGGTGCATCATAAGGTGTACACTGTCTTCCTTTTGAGCTTCAGACCTGGCTTCTCAAAAAAAAGAGGAAAGAGTGCACCTTAAATAAAGGCAAACATCGACAGCCTTTTGTCCAAATGCTTTTTTAAAAAAGGATTTCCTCATTTTACTTTGATGGTAACTTCCTCTGTTCTTCCTTTTCAGTATCCCACCAGGCAGAATGTTTTAGAATTTAGCAAACTTTAAACTTGCCAGGTAGGCTGTCATTTAGTTGAGTTTTTCAGGGCACCTGGAACCAAAGTTTAACTAGAATGTTGGATGAACTCAACTTTTGCACTTTACAGCATGACTCAGTTCATTCAATTAATTTAGGGCTCCAAATCTGAGCTGCAGAAATTTGAGAAATCAATAGATGGCCTAGCAAAATATTCACAATTAATTAGAATAAAGAAGGAAAAATTTCATTGTTCCAAAATACCTAAAAAGGATTAGAAAATATATTCCAGCACCCTGTGCAAACTATATGTTACTTCTTAAGGCTAAGTCCCACTGGCCGACGGACGCAAAACGTATGCAAAAAGGACACAGCGGACGAGCAAAATTTGGGGGGTGGCTCCATCCGTTGTTATCCGCTCCCAAAAGTGGCGAAAATTTGCATAAACAGAACGGAAAAAAACGGAAAAGAACGGAGGTGGGTAGTACGTAGCGGGGATGTTAAACGGATGTTCATAGGAAGCCTAGCGGATGTATATCAGATGCAAACCGTTCNCGGATTTACATCGTACACGGCAGAAAGTTCATCCGTTCACAAAGTTTTGTGCAGCTCAAAACTTCTTGCGTGGATGAAATCGCAGTGGACGGATGCTTGACGGATAGAGCATATGAAACATGTATGCAGTGAGTACACAAAGGATGCATAGCATTTTCCAACAGATGGCAAGCTTTTTTTAATGTTTTACATCCTCTTTGCATCCGTTAGTGCAGTGGGACAGGGGCTTTAGCCGTTACTTTCCTTTGTAGATACTTTAGATTAGAACAATTATATTTTTCCTTTTTATTTTTTTTTTAATTTATATGTTGCTCATCTTACTATTGAATGAGCCTGGGAAGTGTATTAATTTATTCTCATTGTGATTTTTTCATGTTTGATCTTCTAGGTTATAATTGAATAAAGAACTAATTTGATTAGATGGCAGCAAACAGAGGGAGAAAAAAAATTGTAGCTACCTCGCTATCATTCAGAATTTTTTTCAGTGCCATTGTGACTTCAGATCATCACTAAATGAATGGTCCTAAGTTGAGAACTACCTATAGAGCAATAAAGAAAGTTAGAGGAGTGATAAAATTGTGCATCACCATGCAACACACATCAAAACCAGTTTTGAAGTTTTTGATTTCAACATTTGAAGCCACCATCTTAACCTTCTTTGACCAGCCTCTGCACATCAGGGAAGACATTTGTGTGCCTTTAGGTCAATGTTGACTCCTAGCAACTGCCTGGACCTTTCCCTGCAATTTAGAAGTATGTTCCTGGGACAAAGTGGGTGGGGGGAACTGATCCAGGATCATCCATCTAATTTTGTGCCTCAGACTCAAAATCTTCCAATTACTAGCCTGATGCCTTAACCATTCCATGAAATTGTCTCAACAAAGAATTCAAATCAATTGACAACATTTCCTGCATCAAAGCAGCTCATGTGGCAAAGAAAACCATCCATGGCCCTAACATAACTGTGCCACTCTGCCTTTGTCTGGCTCTCTCCTATCTTTCCCAGCCTCTTTTCAAGGCTGAACATTAGACTGAATCAGCCTCTTTCTAGACTTCTCCAGTTTCTGGCTTGGAGAATCTCTACTTTGCTCACATCAGGCGGGATCTGCTATGGCCGATTCTCTTTGTCTTGCAAAAAGCCAAAAGGGTCACCATTCCAAGCAGTCTATAAGTTGGGTGCATACATTACCCAAAACAAGCCAGGCTTCTGCTGCAACATAAACTCTTCCTTGTTCAGGTGCCATAGGCATAAGACTAAATTCCCTGAAGGCTTATAGGAAAAAAAATGGATCTGCCCCTTTTAAGAGAAGGAACTTTTTAAAGCATGGAAATAATCATACAATTTATAAATTTAGCTAGATAAGATCATTTGAGCACTCATCTCTGTAAAATTGGCCAGCCAGAAGTTAGAAGCACTCAAAGAAGTAGTGCCAGATCAGAAGATATGGAGAGACCTGGTCCACAGAGAGATTCACCAAGACTTGGACATGATTGAATGGGTAACATCAGCAGCAGCAGCGGAGCTTCAGACTTTACTGCTCCTGTGTCTTTAAGACTTACAATCATAATTGAGGCTACAATGATGGGTGCAAGTTGTGCTGGTCATTAAACAATTGAGCATGTCCAAATTTACTACACTTACTATCTTTCTTTTCTTTTTTGTGGCATCTATTAAGCAAATGTGGTTGTTAAGTGACCACCACAGTCATTAATTAAACTCCACAGTCATTAAGCAAATACCATTTAACAAATGCCACTGTTGTTAAACGGGTTCATTTTTTAATTGGTGTTTTTTGCCAGAAACCCAAAGGAAATGCTGAAAATGGGGGAAAAAAACCTGCTGAACATGAATGAATGAATGAATGAATGAATGAATGAATGAATGAATGAATGAATGAATGAATCTAAAAAGCAAAAGGGCCCATAATTCGTGACTTCCCCCATCACTTAAGGCTAGGTCACACTGGCCGACGGATGCAAAACGTATGCAAAAAGGACGTAGCGGATGAGCAAAATTTCGGGGGTGGCTCCATCCGTTGTTATCCATTCTCAAAAGTGCTCCAAATTTGCATAAACAGAACTGAAAACAACGGAAAGGAATGGATGTGTGTAGTACGTAGCGGGGATGGTAAGCAGATGTTCGTAGGAAGCCTAGCGGATGGAAGCGGATGACACATCCGAAGGGCTTCTGGGGGAGAATAGTGAAGCGGACGCATAGCGGAAGGAACAGATACATAGTGGATAACGTGAATGCATCATGGACGCCTATAGGATGCATAGCGGATGCATAGCAGATGCAAAACGTTCACTGCGCATGCGGGGAGGATGAATTGCGTCAGCTCCGTGG